>CM073773.1:53917113-54039613 GCA_037158775.1 Hetaerina titia
GTCTGAATGTTTTTATTTATACGTATATTTATATTTAAACTTCCTTGGAGAACACCAACGGAGACTCAATCACTCTGACTGTTCGCTGACGATCATTGATGGTTCTTCTTTTAAGAGCCCTGAAGATTCTTTAGGCCCGTACCATGTATTTATTTCCTTAAAAAAATTTGAAAGAGTTTTTTTTTAATTAAAAGATTCAAATAAAAATTAGGTAAATAAAACCGGGGCCTATTTTTTTTAAATACGTATTTTGTAGCTTGAAGTATTATTTAATTTTTATTTTAAGGATACGATAACATTTCACTCTCTCTCTCTCTCCCTATTAGAAAAAGGTTTAAAATGAAGCAATTGAAATTTTTAACGTCCGTGTACTTATTATCAGAAGATTTCTAGTTTTTTACCAACTATTAATTTGAACTCTGATTGGATTGACTGCGTTTAAAATTATAGACACTGATTTAACTTCCTAAACTATTATTATTAAATTATTGGTAATAATTTGCCACATTAATTTGAAATGCCTAAAGTATCGTTTAAAAGGAGTAGGAGATCTTTGTAGCAATATAGAAGTTTATATATATATATATATATATATATATATATATATATATATATATATATATATATATATATATATATATATATATTTGTCCGGATTTAATTTCTGAAGATACAGTCTCAATTTCAATAGAAGAATTAACTTTTGTTTGAACGATTTGAGAGAAAAAGTTCTCAAAATTTTACTAATATCATTGGCCATATGCGCTCCTATCCCTAATTCGTCTTTTAAATTTAACTTTTTGTGCCCCTCTGTATATTACATTATTCTTATTGTAAATAATATTAGCAGTTAACTTCTTCATATATTTTATTTCCGATAGTGTTGATTAAAGGTTCCCCAACTTTTTTCGTAACAATTTTTTTTGGAAAGGAATAGAATAACTACTTATTAGAACCAAATCTTGCAGAATTATTGCTAAAAGATAAACAATGACTAAACGAGAGATATATAAGTATCATTTGATAATAAAATATTTCTAATCACTCTTTCTTTTTACAAAATATTGTTGCAATAAAAGTTCTCTTTGAATTCTTGGCTGGTTAGGCGGATATTCAAAAAAGACCTAGTTACCGAATTTCTGTCCTAGAAACTGCCCGCTAGCCAATGAGAGATTGATGAGAAAAGTTGGCATTGTGAACACATTATATGTTTTACACTTATTTCTGTATCCATAAATTAATGGACGTAAGGAGAAGAATTGCGCTAGGCAAGGAGGCTTTCTCAAGGAGGAGGGAGTTGAGGACGGGGACGTTGAGTAGGGAGGTTAAGACAAGACTCGTAAAAACTCTGATATGGAGCGTAGCTATGTACGGCGCGGAAGCGTGGTCGCTGAAGCAGGAGGATAGACGTAGATTGGAAGCTTTTGCAATGTGGGTGTGGAGAAGAATGGAGAAGGTGAAATGGACCGAAAGGAAAACAAATGAGGAAGTACTAGAAATGGTGGGGGAGGAGAGGGGTTTGTTGAGAGAAATCCTATGGAGGCAGGAAAAATGGATGAAAGGCGTATTGAGCGGTAGTGGAATGTTGAAGAGGGTAATAGAGGGGAGAATGTTGGGCAAGCGAGGAAAGGGCGGGAACAGGATAGGGATGTTGGACGGGATGAAAGGAGGAAAGAAGTGCACCAAGATGAAGAGGGACCTGATATAGATTAGTTTGCTAGGTGGGGAGTCACAAAATATTTATTTGGTAGTTGTGCCCATCCAAAAACCTACCTTAACCGGTATATTACCTAATAATAATGTAAATAAGTGCAAAATTTACTGTCCGGTAAAGTTGAATTTTATCAGCTTTGACCGTTCAACAAATTATCATAATTTATTTTTCAAAAAATTCGTATTTAAATTTTTCAAAAAATTCGACGAATTTATGATGCTTCTAGGCTGATGTGTCGCCTTAAATAGAAATTAGTCATGGCAGTCTGTAATTCTGAGCTTTGAGATGTGAATAGAATGGTTTCAGGCGCCACTTTGTGAAAGCAATTAATATCGGAAAAGTAATACTTATAAATGAAGAAAAGAAATAATATGTATGGAAAAACTAAGTATTTCTTTTCCGCTTTGAGATGTGTCTATAATCAAGATAGATTCATTTCCAAAATATTTTTATGATGAAGTCCATTTAAATAATTTTTCTTCTTTCTGTTCTAAAAACTTTCTATTTCCCTGATATCTCAAACGTCTAATTGGTCTAAATACAGTCCAGTCGCCACAAGAGCGGTATAAAATTGATTGACGATTTGACGACGACTGGGCTTTTCTGTCCGGAAAATTGAAAGAGAAATACGGCTCAACAGGAGTTTTCTAAACTTTACAGTTTTCGGATTCGTAGAAATTGAGGAATTTAACAAAATTAAAGAACAGGATTACCATTTGATATATATGAAATTTAATCTGATAAAACAGTAAAATAAATATTCCTTTTTCCGAGTTTATTTAAGTAACTTGCATATTGAAATCCAGTCGGCATTATTTTGTGTTTTTCGACGTTCAATCTCTCAGTTATTTATTTGAGTATATTTTAGTCATAATACGATAAAATTGCTGTGCTTGATGTAAATAGACAGCAGTAAAACAATAGAGGTACGATACATAAAATTATTATTTCTACACTATAAATAATTGAGACTAGAAGAAGGTACTCGTGTGACTTGGCTAATTTAATTACGAAGTTAAAACACCGCAATTCGTTCATGACATCTTCATTGTGACGTTCATATTGTGAAGGGGAAGTACATATTCACGGATTTAAACCAATAAGTAAGTAAATAATTTATTCAGCAATATGTCAGAAGAGATAACCGAAAAAAGTTTTTATTTTAGAATGTGATAATTTTAATTACCTACCAACCGAATCGACAACTGCTGCATGACAGTATCGCAAAAATTGTCCGATTTATAGGTTTACGCAATTTTTAGTGAAATAGGTTATTTTCAATTTATTTTTATTTTCCCTGAAGAATTTCCAATAATTGTGAAAAATAGTTCAGCGAAATTGAAAATATCTCTTTTGAAAAACCACTATTATACATAATGCGAATACACACACTTATTGCAGGACAAAAAGTAATTATTATCCCTCTTGCATGTGCAATGCTCTTTCTTTCTCATCGCGTGAGCGTTATCACCATATCTCTAAAGAAAATTTTCCACTATCATATATCGTTTTATCTATATGATGACAAAAGTTAAAATCAATGCTTCGCTAGTTGAAGGTATGTATGTATGAAGTTACTCAGTAAACTTGTAAATAGTAGTTAAAATAACCTATTTTATCCTGTTATCAACCATTTTCCATGTTAACGACGACCTTGAAGATAAAATATGCAGGTACCGAGAACCTGGTTTTGGTATAGCCTTGGCACTGACCCGAGAACACGTAATCGTTCTCGTAAAAAGTTCACAGAACGACTGTGCTAACTTTCCATTTTCAGGAATTTGCGTTGACTGGTTAACAGCGCACGCCCTTATCAAATGTAACAAAGAAAATATATAGTGGCTGGCACGCAGAGCTCATGCATGCCAGGAGCCCTGATCAGCACCTCTCCCAAGGCTAACGTTCGAAAGAATAACGACAACCGGGAAACGTTGGAATTTCCTAGGTTTTTAACGCCTCATAACATAGTGGCCTGTTAAAATATATTTTAGGAAACTTTTTTTATACTGTCCAGTGAACACCGAGAATAGATTTGATCAAAGGTTTTATTATCCCCCTAAATCTTAGCTGAGGGTGCGTTCGCCCCTCGATGTGCCATCAAAGTCAGCTTAAAATCCTGGCGACAAATTTTAATTAAGCCAGTGTAGGAAAAACACGTTCACCGCGTTCGCTATTCCACGCCCTTTCCGCGGAGTGAGAGGAAAGTTGGAGGGAGAGCGGTGGGGATGATCGGAGAAAATATTACGCAGGAACCATTTAATCGCCAAGTTATTCGGCGGAATATATTTCTCTCCCTTTCTCTCTCCTTCGCGTCTCCAGTCCCACACCCTCACCATCTCCACCCTCCACCCCCGCCGCCGGATCCCTTCTCCGGCCCGGGGAGAACTCTCAGAGTAAAGGCGTGAGAGAAAGGGAATGCCCGGGATTTTTATGAGATCGCGTCTCTCTCCCACTCTCTCTCTATCCCGAACGCTGTCAGCTGGTGCCAAACG
This sequence comes from Hetaerina titia, assembly GCA_037158775.1. Lineage (NCBI taxonomy): Eukaryota > Metazoa > Arthropoda > Insecta > Odonata > Calopterygidae > Hetaerina > Hetaerina titia. The sequence goes on from CM073773.1 coordinate 53,921,320, forward strand.
GTCAATCCCACGCATCCTCCCTCATCCCCTCTTCTCCAGAACACCCTCTCTCTCTAGCACATCCAGCGCCGACGCCCAGCGCCCCTGGCTTCCCACCCACACTCCCTTTCTCTTCCTCTATCCCACTCTCTCTCCACTGCCCCTTAATCTCTCGACGCCTCGGCCAAAGGGGTTGGGTGGTGCTCGAAAGGGGGGAGAGTAAGGAAAGTGGATTGGAGGAGAGGAGGCGAGTTTGGGGAAGGTAGGGGTGGAACGGGGGCGCGGGAGAGAGAGAGAGAGAGTTCGGGGACGAGGAAGGGGGGTATTTATGGCAATCCTTCCCCGCCCAACCCCATCCCGCGCGCAAACACACACCCTCGCACGTCCATCTTGACTGCTATTCGGGAACGTGTTACGGCCATTTACAGCCGCCGCAGCAGCCTCTCTCCCCTCCCCCCCCGCACTCCTCCACCGACCCCCGCATTCCCCTCCTCCTCACGTTATCTCGCCCGTGGATCCGTACCCACCGCCCATACCCACACTGTCTCCCCCGTGGACCACTTTCCTCACCTCCCAAAGAACGCCCAGAGGTTCCCCCCCCCCGTCTCTCCCCCTGTCTCCCCCGCGCGCCACGCTTAATTGTCTTCCCCTTTCCAGTCTTTAAAGACAGCATCTCCGTGTCGACCCATGCTTCACTCCCGGCGTCACACTCGCCTTACTTATATATAAGTCTCTCTCCGCGCTCTCCTTTCCTTCCCGTCCTTTGTCCCGAAGGGCCCTGGGAAACAGTCATGGTCCCGAGGATTTTGTTTCAGTCCGGAGGTGGCGGTTGTTCGTCCGTCCACCCTTCCTTTTATTTCGCCCTTCTGGGAGAACGTGCGGATGCGCGCGTCCGTGGCGTATTCGACCTTAGGGTGGGCATACGTTTTGTGCTATGAATGGAGTTTCGTCGACATTTGCAACGGTCGCGAAAATTAAGTTTTTTTTCGTCGCAGAGGGAAAATGTCAGTTTACATACCAACGCCTCGGATGCGAAAATAGCCGTCTATTCATGAGATGAGAGTAATAATTTAATCTCAGTCCGCATGCCCTCTTGTTTTCCATGAAATCCTCTTTGGCCTATTATATGGTTTCAATGCGTTTTAAGTTTCCATGGAATAATGCAACGTTTTTCCGGAAAAAAATATTTAATTTTTGCGAACGTATACTAAACTAGCAGGCGGGTGTCCGCGTTTTCACACTTGAGGAGTGGTTAATGTCAGGCGTTAATTTGAATAATTATTTGGTTGTTCAAATTTCACTTTCAACCCCGCATAGTACATGAACTCCTATCATTTTATTGTGAAACACTCATTTTTAGATACCAACTTCCCTCGTGAATGAGGAAAATTAATGAGAATCTGTAACACAGAGTTTAGCCATTCATTTAAGGAAGGAGACTTGGAAATGGTTATTGTAGAAATTGATCTTTCTAGAAATTCATTTGCTTTAAAATAGTTTTTTTCCGGCAGGAATTCCTACGGGAACTTATAACGAATTCTCAATCAATGGATCCCCAGAATTGATCAGTAAATCAGAAAGAAATTAATCCTCGAGAGCTGGAGTTACCATTATTGCAAGAAGCATATCACAGGGAAATTCCCCAGGGTCAAATTTAGGAGAACACCACCGGTATGTTCAGAATAAAACACAATCAGCTGTTACAAGGCCAGAAGATGTGAGTTCTGCCCAGTGAAATGCATTCGAAAAATTTTCTTTCAGCTGATGTTTGTGACATAGTATGTTAATGTTCTTGGTTTTAGCTGCTGCTATGAGTGGCAGCGGCTGTAACTCACCCTGTTTTAAAATACATTTTATATCACTGTTTTTCTATCCCATAGCAAGCAACATTGTTTTTTTTTTTGGACTTTTAAGTACTAAATTATTTTTTACAGTGTGCAGACTGAAAACCTGTCACTCAACTGATATGTTATTCAAATGATGATTTAGACGTGTTATTTTACTGTCAGGTGCTACCATTGAATTACTGTTGAAAACACAATACTTATTGTTCAGTATTGAAACGCAGTATATTTGTTGTGGGCAATCTTTTCTGGAAAAAAACTGAATGGCGGCATATCGGTAATATCCGCATTTAATGCTGCGTATTATCATTGCCGAATTGCCTTACGTTAATTTCAACTGACTTACGCATATTAGGTTTCTTAAAATCCTTATGGAGCTTCACCGAGTTTATTTTTAATTGAATGGCTATATCTCATTCTCACGAAGTAAAGACTGCCGGAGAGAATTTAATATTAGGTTTATTAATCGAAAATTCACACTAAAAATCACTATGCTTGATTTGAACTTTTTGTGTTTGAATATCCTCATTCGAATACAAAAATTCCAAGTTCTTATTAGGGTAGGGTTCATAAATTATGTTATTTTTAATTCTCTATATTTAAACAAGTATGCTGCCCTAGAGTAATGAAAAATGGTCGTAATACGAAATGCCTTTCATCTTCATGAGAAGCAATGGCTGAGGTAATGAAATCGTCTTCTAACCAAAGAAAGGGGAAACACAAAGGGGTTATAATTCATTTTCATTCACTCCTTTTTAGTATATCCGAGAAATTCTGTAGGGGGTTAAATTAACACTTGTTTTCAACTACATTTTTCACCAACATATACGAATGTAGAGCACCATCTAGTACGTTTTTTCAGGGATTTTGAGTTGATGTTTTTTTTTCCTTTTTCCCAACCTTTTAAACACCCTTCCTCTCCATTAGGTATCTCTTAGCCTCTCCACTTGATACATGCACCTCCTGCCACCCACCTTTTTGCAGGATGGCGTGGGATTTGTGTAGACGTAGATATGAGAGAAAGTGACTAGTTTTTAACATTTGACACTGCTCAGGATGAAACACACGAAGTGGGAAGGAAATGTAATCCAAATGTGCGAAATAATCCATAAAAAAATATGCGCCCCTCACATGGGGTGAGTCATTCCGAGCAAGGAAATAAAATTGGATGAAATATCTCATTTAAATTTTATGTTTCAAGGAAGGCGTAACGGGATAACATCACTCACGAGAATTTATGCGGTATCTACAGGTTGCTCTGCCCGCCCCTCCTTCCTCCTCCCCCCCCCCCGCTGGCATGCGAGTCCAAATACGCGAGCTCGAAGGAAGGTAAGAAGGAAATCTGAAATTTCAAGGGGATGTGTGCCAACTGATTCCCCGGTGCAAAACTAATCGGCAACGGATCCAGCTTCAGCTGACGCAAGAGAAATCCCCGCACCCCACTTGGGAGTTGGGAGCGAAGACTGTAAAGGATACGAGATGCTGGCAAAATGTTTGAATTGAAAGTGACAGCTGGGAGGGCCGTAAGCCGAGAGAAACGATGATTAATGGCCGCGTGTAATTTCAATACCATTTACGACACGGAGGATCCCTTTTTTTTGCCGTGTCATTGCCATATCGCTTGACTGTTGGAACGGAGTGCATAGCTCATTTGTGAGTTCCCCTCCCCGAAACTTTACTACTGGATTCCTTCTAGTGTTCCCGAGGAAGGGTTAAAAACATGGGTAATGGATAAACGTGGGGGGGAGGATAACTTAGAAACGCATTCCGTCAGCAGCGTACAGCAAAATGGGGAAGAGAAATTGAGGAGGCGGAGAGTTAGGAGGAGAAATGAAGATGGATAGAGGAGAACGGATTTTGAGTAGGCGTTGACCGTAGCAAAGTAAATGAATCCCTTTTGACTGCTGCATGTACGCTGAAGGTTTGGCAATGTTACGGATGGTTAAGAGAAGATAAGGCACGCTTTCGTCTCCTGTATACTATCGGTCTGAGGTTTGTGAAGTTTGCAAATCCATGTTGTATCTCCCCTCTAGCCATGAAATATATTCAGGGTGGGCATTCCATTTGTAAATGGCTTCCAAGTGGTTATTCATAGAACGGCGTGGTCAATTCGAGTATCGGTGAACCTTAATGTGATATTATAAATATTTTTCAAAAATATTTTCAGCTCACATCATTGTGACAAAGTTTATCGGTCTATTTATTCATGGTGAATATTTTTGTTTCATTTATACTGCGGTAAATTATGTGGTCGGATGACCGCATATGACTAGAATAAAATTTCGCTGCTCAACGATGCGAAGTTCACTTTTAAATCGGTCGCAATATTAGCCATTCTATTAAAAAATAATTTTAAAACAAAGGCTTGAATATGAGTTAAAACATAATTTATAAAAAGTAAACTAGGCTATTTAAATGAGAGCCACGTTAAAAACCACAGTAGGCAATCTGAAATTTGTTTTTGATAGTTTTTTGGTGCGGATCAACCCAAGCTAAAGCATGAAAGTGTGTGAATCTTATATTATTTATAAGTATCACCAGGATTTGAACCAGTAGCTTAAAACTTTGCATTAATTTGTGCTGCATTTGTTGCGTGTCCACCGAAACGTGTACCAAGTGTTAACTGATGTAAAAATTGTTTCCATGTTTGAACTAACATGTAATTTTATAAATGACTAACATTTCAGTTACACTTAAATTTTGATGTATCATGTCTGGTGTGGAATTATCCTAAAAGTTCGATTATACTGGTGTAACTTCGTTGTACTCTTTTGTACTTAAAAGGAATCGGCCAAATGATTCTCCATTTGAATTTAAATTTAGTATCGAGCTAGTTTTATATCTAATTAATTTTTTTCTCACATAAAATTCAAGTGAAAAAATTAAGCGATGTTTCATCATTTGAATGTGGAATTCCTCCGAGCCAAACGGTGACTTGCAGGGTGTCATAAAGATGAGAAAGAGCTGGTATCCTAACACACCCTTGCGGAATATAGTGTATATGTAAATGTAGATAAAATTCTGATATTTTTTTATTCAGTTCGTATTTGAATCTGAATAAAGAAAATGTTGATAAAACTGCATAATAAAATGAAGTGCGTAGTTTCAGGACTGATACGGTGAAAATGGAGCATAATGACCAATAATAACATTCTTCAACTAGATAAAAATTTTTATCACCAACCAGGTTTCGATATACTTCACTATCACCGGAAGATGATGTAGTACACCAAAACTGAGTAGGTAATAAAAATTTTTATCTTGTGGAAAAATGCTATAATTTGGTCATTATGGACAATAAAATATTTAGCAGTTGTTTTTTAGCAATTTTAAAGCCGTGCGATATAAAATGCATTATAGTATGGGTTCAAAGTAGCTCTAAAGTTTACATCTGCCATTCAAGCAGACCAGAACTCTTTCATGTGCTGTATTTAAGGGAATAATGATAGTGTGGAATGTACGTATACCATTTTTATTCAGAATCAATAAATTACTCAGCTTTTAAACGTTTGCCTCACTGTAATGAGTAAGACACAAAGTAATTGTTAAATTATTTAGAATTCCAATGAGTTAATTATCTCTTTGCAGTCAGTTTATTGCATTACGGTGGTTTAAGAGAGCATCGAATGCCTGAAGCAAAATTTTGAAGGCGGCGTCCGAGAAATTTCACTTCTAAAACTAAAGACTCGGACGACCTATTGCTCCAACAACTCACAAATGCTTCAGTGTACCGGTGATCATTGAACAACTGTGATCTCACAACCAGCAAACTCGGACAAAACCAAGACATAGTAGTGATTTCGATCCGACGAAACGTCACCATCGAAACCTCGCCGTTTCAGCTGTTTCTGGCCGCGGCTTTATGGAGAAAGGAGCGTTTTTGCGTGGGGGATGATAATGGGTGGGCGTGTGGGCAAGGACGCTGTCTCTCCGTCTGGAAGTGTGGGTTTCCTTTTGAACTCCCTCAATTTTGAGCCAGAACCCCCACAAAACGGGACGCAAAAAAAAAGGAAGGGACTGGAAGCCCTTAATATCCAGGTGAGTTCGTGCGAAAGTCGGCTTCCCGTTGCATGCGGCGTGTTGCAACTTACAGCGGGCGGCCTTCCGCCTGAAACCTCCATTTGGCCTTCTCCCTCGTCCCCCTCCCGCTTCCCGCACACCCCCGACTCCCCGCACCCGCCGTGTATCACGGTCTCGGCGACGTAAACGCCTCTTTAAAAGGATCGCGTTCGGGGGCCAGGTGTGTGCGTGCCAGTGGTGCAAATCCACACGCGCGAATCGCCCGAGCCGACTGTCAAAAACGGTGCAGGGGCCTCCTCGGTGTTTTTCGGTTGCGTGCGTGAGGGAGGGAGGCAGAATGGGGTGGTTCAAACCCCCGTTTTGTTTCGTGGGTGGCGGCTGAAATAAAACGTCCTCGTCCTGGTGAAGCCACGATGTGGACTCCCACGAATGATGCACGGCGGGGAGTTTCATGACGACCCAAACAGTCGCTTTAATGGCTCCTGCGGCAAGTATTGAAGCACTAAAAGTGGGAAATTTCAATACCGGCGGCGGTGTTACCTTTTCCAGCGTTTATGTGTGCGAGTTGATCCCCGACGACTAGGGTTAAATCTTCACCATTATGATTCGTGTAGCATCTCCACCAATGAACTTTATTTCGTAATTCTAAGAAGAACGATCATTCGGAAATATTTAATTGAAATCCCATTCACCAGCACGGTCATTGATTGTTTTTTCATTGGAAATCTCATGTGAGGACCCGTTAATAAATAATTAAATTGAATTTATTTGTGCACATGCAACGTGACCATCTTACGGTAAATGTATTAATATTGGGATGACTCACGAGTAGATTATTATCGGTAATCTACCTGTGATGGTAGTTTTTGGATGGACACAAGCTAACAAACGGTAGAGCGACAATTGTCTTGAAAATGAGAGATCAAAATCAAGCTTTATTAAAATTCAAATAGTTTTTATCTGATAACGTTCCCTTTTCCTCGACTATAGAGGATTGACCATGCATTACTTATTGGTCTGTTATTATACCCTAAAATAGTAAAAAATTGCATCTCACCCTAAGAGAAAATAACATTTGTCCAACCGCGCCAGAATGAAAAGGTATTTTGGGTCAAAGTTAGTCTTGCGTATGATCACCCCGTCACCCACCCTAGTAGTGGTTCGCAGGATATAAAATGAAACTAAGAATACTAGAACACCAATTCACTGCCAAGGACCTATATCAAGCGGAAATTGAAAGGAAACACTGAACAGTCCCCTTCAAATTCATATTTCAATATTTTGTGCACCGCACTTAGTCCAATTCTAATTTGAATGTTTCTTAATTTATTCAGATACTTGTACAATCCACTCTTAAATCTCCAAAATTATCTAGTGGATTCTTATAATTAGCCATTTGGTCGGGAAATTCGATACACTGTATCGGATTTTAACTTTTGCAACGGAAAGGAAAACAAATGAGGAAGTACTGGAGATGGTGGGTGAGGAAAGGGGTTTGTTGAGAGAAATCCTATGGAGGCAGGAAAAATGGATGAAAGGCGTATTGAGCGGTAGTGGAATGTTGAAGAAGGTAATAGAGGGGAGAATGTTGGGCAAGCGAGGAAAGGGTAGGAACATGATAAGGATGTTGGATGGGATGAAGGGAGGAAAGAAGTACACAGAGATGAAGAGGGACCTGATGTAGTTTAGGTTGCTGGATTGGGTTTTGTTTGGAGTTACAAAATATGTATTTGATAGTTGTGACCATCCAAAAACCTACCTTAACCGGTAGATTACCTAATAAAAAAATATATTTCTTTGAGACTAACGTATTGGGTTAATTATTCAAGCCATCTGTAATCCCCAGCGATTTAAACCATTAGAATTAGGTATTAAAATTGTAACGAAAATATTATGCCTCAGAGTTACTGTAATCCATAGCGAATACAAATCCACCCTGGTTTTCACGTATCGTTATACAACTTATTAGCAAACAATATTAACATTAGTATAATCATTTTTATTATTATAAGGTAATCGACCGGTTAAGGTAGGTTTTTGATGGACAGAACTACAAAATAAATATTTTGGGAAACCACCTCAATTGTCATTCCCAAGAGAATAATCGTAAACACTATAGTCTATAAATAATATAGTTGTGCTCACCCTTTTATCCGTCAGCCCTTTTTACAATCACCACATTTTAATTTTAAATATGTACCAATTAGTCATAAATAATCAGTATAAAGCGAGCCACAGCACTCTTCCGCGGGAAGAAACTTTTGAGTTTTGGATGGAAGAGGGGATTATGGGAGCAAAAATAATATGTACATATGCTTCGAGGGAAGGAATTTGATACAACAACATGTTCTTCGCATCGGTAATTTTAAGTTTAAGAATTTTTCCGAAACCCTTGCAAATTGGAGAAGTTGGCAGAGTCACGGAACTTTTCCTTGTTGGCGAAGTCATCCAATAAAGTGCTTCCGATGAGCAACTCTTCGCTCCCATCCCGACTGCGCCTCCCCCTATCACCACTCTCCTTCGAAGACCACCCCCGCCAGCTCCCCATATCCGACCCGCGTCCCCCATCCACCGACCCGCCACTCCTCTCTGCTCCCCTCAACGCTGACGTTCATGGCATATCCTTAGGCTGCGAGGAGTTTATTGGAGTAGCTCTGCTCGATATTACGTACGTATTCAGGCGCCTGCCTCAATCTTTCCCCACGAGGCACCCACTTGTCATGTAAGGGTCTCGACGCCACGCGACCATGCATATTGTACGTGTTTCTAGCCCATAATTAACCCTAAGCACTGACACGCGACTCCACCCTTCGAAAGAGACAAACTTTCCCTTGGTTCTCGGAACGTTGTTTCATTTCGCCGCACGCGCTGTCCCAACAACCTGATATTAACAGGCGGTGTGCCATCTAATTTCATCACTCTGTGCCTTAGGCGACGATAAAATCTGGTAACGATGGTGTTCATATAGTGAAAACGAAATTGTGAATATTATAATTGTTTGTCAGGATAGGCGGGCAATCAGATAATAGATTGATTGATACATGCGTGAATTCAAGTGTTTTTCAGCTAATAAAGTATTTCGGTGGAATTCCAGCGTAATAAAATACGCTAAAATGATAAAAGCGATATTCGTTACATTTATATAGCCCTTAAATAACTTGGAAAGGTAGTATTCAGGAATCTCCTTGCAGTTCCTTGGTGGAAGAAAAACTAGAATTCAAATGACTATGAATATCTGAAAAGTTAACCACTGGAATCATGGAGTAGTTGACAAAGTGAATATACCGCCAGGATACATCTTCATTAAAAAGTTTTCAATTTATGAATATTATCGTTCATAATAAGCCAACACGTAATTGAAATAATGTTCAAGAATCGAAATCGATATGTGCTAGTCTATGAAAGAATACCCGCAATTGCGAGTTGACATAGGTCACTCAGAAACCCTCTGTTTCCTGTTAAAGGTTTGATGCTGGAACAAGTAAGTCATTGAGCGAGACCCTAACAACTGACTCAAAGGTCGAGGGGGCAAATCCCACTAAAGGCGCAGTCATTTTTCTCCCCTTGAATGGATTTTCATTAGTTTGACTTCAAGGTGCGATGTGCCCTCAGCCGTCGAAGCAAATCCAATTACTTCCGCTGATTTTTTTCCCGTCACCATTCAATCGGAAAACCCAAGCCCAAAGGAAATATCAGAGGCTCCCAGTTAATCCTCAGACTTTTCACGGTCTGGATAAAGACACACACCCACGCCTCAACAAAACTGTTTGAAAGATTCCAAAACCTAAAAACATGATGTTAGTTGATTAAGCTCCGAGCGTTACCTTTCGGCCCGCAGTTTCTTCGGGCGACTGGATTATTTCCAATGCGATAAGACTCATTGGTGCCAGATCAAACGGGAACCAAAACCACCGCAAAGAATGAACGGACACCTGGTGGCCGACGAGAAATCATCCCGGCTTGGACGTCAAATTCCCGCTCTGATTCAGCGCCGTTTATGGAAACCACGATATTTAGAGGTGCATAAAATACTCCAGTAACGCTGTGGAACGGGACGCCTGTTTGTCTAGGTGGACGTAGCCGGTAGTCCGCGTCCACTTTTATGTGAAAGCCGAACGAGCACTTCCGTCCGCCCGCCTATGTTGAAAGTCGGGGGAGGGGAGGATTAAAAATGTTTTCCCAGAGCAACAGTGTGCCGGACGCTGCCCCACAGGTCGTGCATCACTTTCCTAGGGTAGCCACCGCTCTATCTCCCTCTCCCCGCCTCCATCTTCTCTTCTCTCGTTCTCCCTCCATCCTTGTCCCTCTGAATTCCACCACCATGCCCTCCTCCCCACATCTCCTCCCTTTCATCGCATAGTAACTCTTTATTCATTCCCGAGCTGTTTTCCTCATCCCTGTAAATGCGTGCAGACCCATTCCTGCACCCCGTCGCCCTCTTCCGTGGCAACTTCGTTCCTCTCCCGTCCCACATCACCTACCCCCCCCCAATCCCCTTCTCCCTCCCCTTGCTCTCGGGACGAACACATACACACACACACACACACAAACCGAGCCCTCCCGCCGCCATTGTGGATATGGCCAACTGACTGTGACGGACCGTTCGTCCTTTCTCACGTAGCACCGCCCCCCCCACACCACCGCTTAACCCCCCTCTCCAACCACGGAACCCGTGTACCCCCACTTCCCCTCCTGCCCCTATCCCCCCCTCTCTCCTTCACTTCCTCCCTCACCGCACCTGCAAATGCCCTATCCTTTCCCCACCCCTATTTTTTTATCTCCATCACCACTTCCTTTGGACGGACCACCTCCTACACTCCCCCTGCCTCTCTCCCTCCCTCCACCCCGCACTCCCCCGCACCCCTAGAGACGGCTTTATTTTTGTTCCCCCTTCCCCGGACGAGGGAGGAGGTGATGGTAGGACGGAGAGGGGAGGAATACCTAAGGGAAAGATTGTGTCTCTCGTCCATTAAAGAGTCTCGTCCTCTTCAATCCTCTCTTTTGCCAATCCTTTTGCCTTTTCCGGTCTTCTATCATCCCCTCTCTCTCTCTCTCTCTCTCTCTCTCCCCCCGTCCACTCACTCTCTTTTTTTCCTCGCTCCTTCCGTTCGTCCGCTCACGTAGGTAGGTGGGATACCTTGCCTTCTTAACTAACCTCTTTAGCGTTTCCTGCGGAGTTGCATCGTTCCCGCTTCAAATGCGCGCTTTGCAGGCAGCAATTACTCAATTAAGTCTTCAGACGGATCAAAACAATAGTTGTGACTCCGTTCCTTGAACGTGTTAAGATTATCATATAGTTTGCTTTAGCTCTCAATTTGAAGAGTCGTCCGTGCATGAAAAACGGTGATAGATGAAAATAAAAAAAGTCACGGGATGATGCATTACGACATGCCTGAGGATGTAACCTGTCCACTGAATATGAAACTAGTCTACACTTATGTGGAGCAATGCTGGGGGTAGATATGGGGAACGTTTTCCAAAGTCGAATGAAGATGAAATCGTGTAGGTATCATTCATTGAAGAACTTCAACTGAAATGCCGTTTTTACATTTAGGAATATGAATCATAGGATTAGAAGGATATCTTCGATTAAGAGGCTAGAAAATCTGAAAGTAAGTCTACCAAGGTGTTTAAATTTTCTCCTTAATTTGCTCATTCATAATTTCGAAAGACTTTCCAGAAGGAAAGTGGGCTTAAGCCGGCATGGGAGGCTACGTATTTGTACTTCGTTATCTTATGTACAGGTTACATTACATGTAATTCCATGTTTTATGTTACATCTTATGCTATTTTTTTATGTTTTGTTTTTATAAAAATTTGTCATTAATGAAATGTAAATGATTATATATTAATTTTTTCTTTCACGCAGCTTCTGATTGGTTTATTCCACGCTTACGCTTGGTGAGCGTTTACCTTCTATGCGAGACCTTAAGAGTGATCATAGTACATTTTGAACATATATGCATTGACGAAGAAAAACTAACGCATTATTTTTCGACATGCAATTTTCAAGGTGCCGCATAGATTTCTCTTAGGAGATTTGAATTTCAAGTGTGGCTGCGTGAAGAGCACACCTGCGTTCTAAAGTTGCCAGCGTTGCAGTGTTCAAGTCCCGGAGAAACTCACGACAACGGAGGGGTAATTCTGCCAGACAAATGCTCCTTATGTACGTGTATCTTAGCTTGATATCATGGGTAATTTTGAATCCACTCCGTAGATACGGCGAGGATCAATTGAGTCTTCGTCGATGAACTCTGCCAGTAATCGGTTATTCATTTCAATTCGACGAATTCAACATTACTCAGTAAAGTAGCTCGTCACTTTGGTACAAATATATTACGTCCCAAAGGAGAGAGGATGAAAAAATTCCGTTACAGGCCGTCAATCAAAGGCATATTTATGAAATTTTTGCTCAGTTTCATTCCTCCATTGGGATTAATGTAACCGGTTCCACAAGTTTGGATCCCTAGTAGAAATCGACGATAGCATTTACCCTGTGGAACGGGCTTAAAAAACGATTTGGAACAAAACTTCTCGGTTCAAAATGGTGTTCCCAGTCGAATGCGCCGTGTCCACGCCTCCGACTCCCAGCTGTGCTCAGTGGGTCTTCAGAGCGGTCGCTAAGATACATCGGACAGTATTTTCCATTTACAGAAATCCTCTCACCCACCTCTCCCACACATTTTGCATTACTGAGGAAAGCCCGCCCTCGTGAAAAAAATGAGAGCTCGTTTTTACTCCGATAAGGAAGACAAATTTTTTCGTGTTTTTTTTCGTTTCGCGGACTGGGATCCCTTGAGGAATGAACTCATTAAAAAGGGAACGTGCGGGGGTGGAGGGTGCGTGGATCCCTTATCCTGCCGCCCACGAGGATGTAACCCTCATAGAATGTGGAGCGGGGGGAATGGAGCGAGAAACCTTTGCGAAAACCCGACGAGAGTTAGCCCAGAGGTATATAATAGGAATAAAAAAACATAAACACAGTAATCAAGCCTTAAGGTCGGTTTGGTAGGTGCTGGTAGGGTTCACCCAGTACTAAGCTCTATACGGCGTGTGAAATTCACACGAAGGGGATAGGAGGGCCAGTCCCTTTCCCTCTGCTGGTTATGGTTTCACAGGAAGATATGATACCCAAAAAATCATATATAGAAAGAGGAGAGATCATCTAGTGCTAAGCACAAAAGGGTGCGAAATTCACGTACCAAAGTAGAGGGGTCAGTTCCTTTTCCTATGCTGCCTATGATTTATCAGTAGGGTGTGATACCCGAAAAATCCAACAGTATGCAAACCGAACTGAATTTCTTCTCTCCCTTGAAAAAGGTAGTTTGACCTCCGAAAATTCGGAATACGTATGCATTTCTCTGTGTTTTTGTTCGCTGGCGCTGTCTAGCTTCTTCGTTACCTTATGATTACGATATATATTATATGTTCTTATATATTTGTGTTTGTGTGTGTGGAGGGGGGGGATCGCGATAGTCTACGGTAGGGGGTAGAGCGTTGGACTATTGACCGGAGGGCCTGGGTTCGATTTTCGGTTAAGTCACTGTGGGCACCTGCAGCTCAACACAATCTATGTGATTTTTCGAATACCAAATCTTCCTGGGAAACCATAACCGGCATAGGAAAAGGAACTGGCCCTCCTACCCAAGATGTGTGAATTTCACAAACTGTCGGGTTTAGTATTGAGTGAACCAAGTGCAAAGTCAAAACCCCTACCAAACCAACAAAAAAATCTATATTTATATATATGTTGGTTTGACCTACCCTCCTACAATATATATATGTATATACACACACTTTAAAAGATGTCACAAAAAATGAAATTGCACTTATAGTAACTTGTGTATGTTATACTTTTATATTATGTGTGTGTGAACGAAACAGTATAATAAAAAGGGCGAAGAGAGGACTCAGGGTGGGTGGGTGAAAAAAGGGAGGTTAATGGAAATGGGTGACCTAGAGCTAAATAGCGAGAGGTCGCACCCCTTTCCGCACGACCTGCGAAATCCTTCACTTCCACTACACAATTCACTGATATAGGGGAACTCCCAGGATCTCTCCTAGTTTTCATTGTTAGCCCTGGATTGTCCTCCCTAACCTCCCCCCAATCCCACATTACTACCTTCCCCCCTTTCTACTGTCCTCCGCACGCCCTCTTTCGCCTTCTCGCCTATTCGCAGGACTGGGTCGACTGGACTTTTTCGGTATCAGGCCTGTCGCGAGATTTCTTTCTCTCTGTGGGTGGGAATGCAAAATCCACCCAAAGAGCACTAATTTGAATTTTCGTGGAATAAAACACATCACATCTGGTGCCCCATTTAAACGGTACCTTCTCGACTTGGTGTGGGGATTGGGAAGGGTTTGTACCATATACCTCACCCATTTTATGTGTTGCTGGATTGTTTGGAAAACATGAATGGATGGTCACTAAAAGGACAAAGTACCTGAGGTTTATAATAATTATACAGTGTTTAGGAGATACATATATATACATTATATATAACTTAGACAGTAACACACAACACGAGAACACATAAAAAGAACACTCACAATAATATCTTGATAATTTCGACGGACTCGAGCTCCGTCTTCTTCGGAAGATAAGATATGAGTTTCATATCTTATCTTCCGAAGAAGACGGAGCTCGAGTCCATCGAAATTATCAAGATATTATACTGAGTGTTCTTTTTATGTGCTCTCGTGCTGTGTGTTACTGTCTAAGTTTTTTATTCAACACTTCCGTGTTACTTCGAAGAAATCATCTATATATATATATATATATATATATATATATATATATATATATATATATATATATATATATATATATAATTTATACTCATGCGAATCAATTTTATATTGTTAAAATAAGTTTTCTGTCAAATTTTATAGACTACGATATTTCGTCTAAGGTATTATCTCCTATGCGACCTGGATAACAATGTTTCTAGTCCCCAAAAATGCGTAGGTAAGAAATAAAATTTTCAACTTATCTAATCTAAAGCCTATCTGATTCAATGGCAACGATCCCTTATAGTTACTGTTAGGCTCCCCCTGCTACTCATCTTCCCGGTGCCTTTCAAGGTGCAATGTAGATTTATGAATAGTGGTGTTATTCCAAGGCATCATAAACAATATCTATAGGATTGATTCCATTAATATAAAATAAAATTCAGTACTTCAGAGTCTCTTCTTCTTTCAAATTTTAGGGGACACGACAATAGAAAAAATTCAATAGTAATTATTTTCGATTTAACCTGGAATACCTCATTGCTCATCAGAACATTAGGAGAGTATTTGGAACCAGGAACATGTTTATTAAGGAATTGGATTAAGTTCAAATTAGACCTGTATTCCTGAGGTGTGTGTTTACAGGACTTACGAAGAACAATTTGGAAGTGTACTAGTTTATTCTAGGAACTAGCATGGAATCATCTTCACTCCCGAAGATTTATATTGCAGACTAATGGATTTAAGTTCTGAAGAATCTGAACTGAGGGATATACGCGTAAATATTTCATTGTGTGAGCCCCATGAAAGACCGGACACAACGTGCGAATGACTCCTTTAATATCTACTAGCTCTGGCTTTTTCCGAGTTACCCCATTTCATTCCTCCCTAATTGTGCGTCACGCCACATGCACCCGTGCGAGATTCCTCCTCAAGACTGCTTCCCACCAAGCCTTAACCGACCATAAACCCAACAACAGAGATGCCCTTCCATGCCCGTCCTTCCTCCCGTAGGCCGCACACATACTCTCTCTCCCTCCCTCCCTCACCCGCCGTCAATTTCTCTCTTTTCCCCGCGCAGAGTACACACACTTTCAAACATCCCCCACTCGACTCGCACACTTCCTCCAGCTTCCTCCTTTACTCCTCCGCCAACCCCCTCGCCTCCTCTCTCATCCGGAGTAAGCGGGAGGAGGAAGCAGGCAAGCAGCAGGCTAGGCAGGCTGCCTCCGTGGCCTTGGGATTAACTCATAACTGGCCCTCCGCCGCAGCCGCAAGACACACTCAAAGTTGGCCTCAAGCTCTGTCGACCCGGTCCGCCCACGCAATCCTTTCTCCCGCTCCTACGCCCCAACCATTCCTCCCTTCACCTGCCCATTCCACTTTCCTCCTCGGTTCATTCCTACGCGCACCGTAAACCGCCGGATGAGTATTACTAGAGGATACTACCAGGATTCTTTGAACAAATCTCTCTTCATAGGAAAACCACCTCTCTCTCTCTCACACTCTTCTTTTCCCTTTGCTGATATTGTATTTTCGGTCACAGATTTTCCAGCTGCGGTTTTGCTTCTTATTCTGGCAGAAATGTTTTCGACCCCACCGTCGGGTTTATTTTCTTTTGTTATCGTGGAGGGTACCTTAATGTGCGCGGGTTCGTTCTTTAGACGACGAGAGAAATGAACGATGTGGGCCAAGTTGAATACTCGCCAGTGCCAATTAAATACTTCGCTGTGAGTAGTGAACCAAAAGGGAGTCCTTCATTTTAAACTGAAATTGGTACCGCCCTGATCACACTATTACGTTCCTACGTGTTCATTACGATTTAGACCATTAGGAAAACAAAGAATAAGGGTGTGTGTAACTCGTAGCGTGAGTTTAAACGCTCCCTTGGAAGGTATAATTATAGACCCGCATTACGGCATTGGTACGCGATTAAAAGAGGGGAAGGATAAGGGAAATTGAATGATGTCCCCCTTGTGTTATCCGTGACCATAAGTGTAGGAGATAATCATTATGTCAGACAATTAGAACTTTCTGAAAGTAAAATGATACGCATTGCTAACAACTACCAATTACCTCAAGGGTTGGTGACCTGATGCAAGTGGAAAAACGACAAATAGAAATTAAGGGTAAATCCCTTTTATGTAAAGGATATCCCTCGAATATAGTATTCGGCATTGAGTGACAATTTGCCTAATTTTTAACTCTATTTGTATGACTTGTAAAAATAACCTAAATTCAAAATATAAAATTTCTCAGATGACAGAGTATTTAGTGGCAATTTGCAAGAGCAGGTAATATAAGAAGTCGGAAAAAAAATTGGAAAGGCAATTAATGCCTCTGCATGAACCCAGTTTTAATATCATAAATAGGATATTGAGATATTTATTAAAACTGATTCTAGCACGGTAGAAAACCTATAGCCTTTAGGCAAGAAAAAAAAATGCTGACGCATATGCTTGAATTTCAATGGGTAAAATATTAACAAGTAACGTATTATTTTAAAATATATGTGCCGCATATTAGACAAATAAAGCGTAATTCACTTTAACGACTGATTCATTTTGATGCGATCGTTAAGGTAACTCACGTTTCCAGCTGAGATGAGATATGTTATACCTATGTACTAACAAATTGATATTTAAACTCTGTCACCTCAACCATAAGTCTCGTTGTGTATCGGGCCATGCATAAGTTAATGGTCATGGTGTAATACCAATTTCAAAATCGTGTCCGATTCTTTTCTTTCTCGTTCAATATTTTTTCATCACGTTTTCCTCACGCCCTTAGTTACACCATCCACAAATCCCGCGCCGAGAGATTTGCCTCATTATCTTGCCCTCATTACGATCAAAAAATTGCGCTCGTTCATTTGAGTACGTCATGAATGATTTTTGGGTGGAAAATAAATCACCCGAGGGTATTCGGTGATCATTACCTCCTCCGGATCAACGGTCCTTTGATGCAGAACCAATCGGAGCACCAGTCATCGTCGGATTGAAACTGGGTTTGCTCGCCCCGACAATGACGAACCGCCGAATACACTTGCCTCAGGGATTAAATTCGAAAGGATGGAGCGACCATAAGGTGATGGAGGGGAATTGGTCAACGGATCCTCCGTTGTACTTACCCTTTTGGTGCTCTTCATCCGGAGGGAAAGAGAGAAGCGAGTAGGCACATACAAAGCCTCTATACACTCCCGCAAGACGTTAAACTTTACGCTTTGGCGATCACGTGACGTGCGTCCTCTCTCTCTCTATCTTCCCAGGGGTGGTGGTGATGTTGGGGAGAGGTCGGGGGAAGGTTTAGAAAGGGGATATCGAAGAGATCTCGACCATCAAAGAGCTCTCCCCTTATCTCCCCCGTCCAATGTATTCCCGATTTCACGCATCAACCGCCCTTACACTCCCTGAGAGGCCTTTTTCCATTCCGTCCCTCCCCTTTCGAAGGGCGCTTCGGAAAACGACAGGGACCCTTATTTTCGCGCGGAACCCACCCTCCGAGAGCATTTCGAATGTTTTTCATCCCGGGAGGGAGGAGGGGAGGGAGGAGAAGGCGAGAAGATGGAGTGAGTCCTAAACCTTTTAAAACCTTGTTGACATTCCCTCTCCTCCTCCCTAACACCCCCGCCCATCACTCCCAATACTTTTGCACATCCCGTTCCCTTCCCCCTCCCCACCTACCTACTTTCCGTTTCCAACTGCACACCTCTCTTATTTCAGAGGCTTCTAACCCCCTCCGTACAACGTCGCTCGAATCGGAGGAAATCCCAAACCCTCGAATCCTCCACCCCTCGTACCGTTCCACCCTGCACCCTGACCCCATCCCCATACACCCTTCCCCCGTGCCGAAAGGTACACACACTAATATAGGTTCTTCACCCCCTCCGTACCCTCCCCAGCTCCGTCTTCAAAGAAAATATCCTTCAGCTGCCGCATTCTTTAGGTGCCGCACGTCTCGTCGGTGTCGATATCGAAGTCCGGGGCGCCATTTTGACGATGTTATTTCATCCAATGTGGAGGATGCATGGAATATCGTCCTTCTCGGCATGCGGAATCGATATGATTTATGATACATGTGATGTGAGGTACCTTATCTATCTATTGATTTTATTATTGCTTTGTGTCCTGCGAGACCTTTTTAGGGTGTGTGGCAGGGAAGGGGTGTATTCACATCAGACTGTTTTTGACCAAAAATACTTTTTCCCCCTGGCGCGATCGGACAATATCACTCTAATCCCTTATCGTTCCAGGGAAAAATGGCATCCTAAATCTATCTGATCCACACTTAATATCTCTAATTTTATTTACAGGAGCCCTCCTAATCTAGTATGTTGGGACTAATAATACATTTTCACCGTCACTGCTAAAGAGATATCCTTCTAATTTATGCAAGGAATTTTATCTGTAATTTAACCTTCGCTCCGTGAGCGATTCCCAACCTAACTCCTCACTAATTTTGATATGATAATAAGTTTATCATAACGTTTTACACGTCTAGCTTCTCTACGATGCACGCGATCTAATTCGGCAATCATTCCAACTTCATGGAATCATGATCTACGAACATAATGAGTCCTATATCCCATGATTTGACCCTTGACTGATCGATATTTATCGAGTCGATTTCCAAATTGACTTCCAGTTCTAATGTATCACTCCATGCAGCACGTTGAAATCAGATCAAAAGATCTTCGAGCATTAAATAAACCATCATCAATTTGAATCGGTTCTCGGTAACTCGGTAAGTTCGGTATTGGCGTCGTTCTAGCTTTCGTAATGATCGCAGATCACATCTTCGGTGACAGTTATAACGTTGGCGACAATGTTGCAAAATATAGAGGGCAATGTGGTGAATATGTAGCGGCTACGGAAAACCATAGAGTAACGTGGAAAAGGTAGAGTGCGCACTCAATGTTCAGTGATAGAGAGAGAATATCGCACCAACAAAATCCCGTGACATTGGTTACGTATGTTTTACGCGGTAGTTCAAAAACTGCTAATGTACAAAAATGATTTGATGTAAAAGTTTTGATCATGATTCAACCGAATCGTAGCAATAATAACGCAGGCCTACAAAAAAAATTTTTTTGGTTGCCGGGAATCTTTGTGATGATTTTAACTATATTTGTAGAGCTGAATCCAAATATGAAATCCGTTTTTATTTAACAGCTCTACTTTTTTAGATATGGCACATCTTACGATTAGTTATTTTAATATTTGATATATTCCGGAAAATAATTTTCAAAGTTAAATAAATCTATAAGTTTACTAATTTATAACCACTCTGCGGTGTTCCTTATATTTTCAATAAACTGTCAATAAGTTTTACGTATATTTCTATATTGTAGGCCAATGAGATAATTATTAATATAATATTCCCATATCATCATGTAAAAGATTTTTTTACGTAAGTAACAACATATCTATATCTTGAAAACTATAGCTGATAGGAAAAAACTAGTGTCATAATTGGATTCAGCACCCCAATTGTTCTTTAAATCAGCATTGAAAGTTCCGGCACCAAAACCACTGTTGGCCTGTGTAATTATTCATTAACCTTCAATGTCTTGACCTTATGGAATATCCAAAGAAACAAGGGTAAACTAAAAACTTAAACGTAAGATAAATGCTCAAACTAGTACGTACTCTTATTATTCTAAAAAGATTGCTTTTTACTTACTCTCCCATTGAACTTAGCGGTTTCTTATTTTTTATGCTCTGTAAATCGATCGCTTTGCCATTATTATCGGCTGTATCTAAGAGATCGGTAATATTGCCCATTCCTACATTCGCTATAACTCGGAGTAACTTCTGGTACATACAAGGCGCCCAACTATCAAATAACTAAGTAAACTGTTATAACCGAAATGTTTGTTGGAATCGCTTGAACAGTGCCGAAGACCTTATGACATAGGTACTCCTACCCAATAATACACATTGTTTACGCTTCGGAAGATGCCAAAGGTGCTTAATATTTTCTTAACTTATGCAGAAAACCGACTCTCGTGGCATTGAACGCTAGGAAAACACGCGTAACAAATTCACTAGCAATAAAATAAAATAATAATTTATTTATGCTCGAAGCTGACATTTGAAAGTTTATTTTTTGTCTTTTCTGCGCTATTGAGTAGTTGGAACCGAACTTTTTAGTGAATTATCGATATCGCTCGGAAGGCGACTAGGACAGCGCATACTCCACCCATCGAATTAAGGTCTGATCTGTGGTGGATTGATGGATTGGATCCCCATTTGTTACTCGCAATAGTCGCACTTAAAATTCTATACTAGCGAGACCCTGTCCGTAATTGCCGTTGAAGCTTTTTCTCCAATGCTATCATAATTGATGTCATACAGCCTCCTATGATCTTCCTCTTTGTTTTTCACTGGATTATCTCTTCATAAATCTCTTCATTTTTTCTTCTTTCACCAAGAAATCATTTTTTACGTGTACAGTTTTAGGCACAATTTGAATGCACTTTCGTTCTTTCATTTCGATCAAGCACTGGGATATGTGAGAGTAGAGGGAAACGCTTTCCTCCGTGATACCCACCGCGCCTTGATCGAAATGAATAAGAGTTAGAAATGGAATACATTTATTTCCATGGTCCATCTACATTCAATTTGCATAAATTTGCATTTCGATTGTACTTTGACAGTAATGAATATCGTTTAAACCTAAGTCGGTTTGGAAAAAATATATCTGTCGGCCATTAACGAGTGCGAGTCGGTTTAATTAAAGTGCCGCCGATACACCCCGTTTCTCGTTTTGCAAGTTGCGTTTTTATCTCTAGGGTATTCACTCCAAACTTCTCTACGCTGCTATTGCCCCTGCGTTGTTTCTATTTCGGGGAAGAGATGCGAGGTGATCTTTCAAAACAATTTTATCTTTGGCAGCTTAGTCCAACTTATTAGCGTATATCATCCCATTCATTCCTGCGAGAGCACTCATTGGGAGTGCGTACGGCCATAATAAATGCAAAGCTTTGTTATACTATGAACTTAGTGTACTTTTTAAGGTCACAGCTGCAAGTTGCATCGTGTCATTTTTTTTGTATCCTAACGGTTCTAATGATTGGGTATGCTTCGGAAGCCTTTAAAAGTTTTAACTAGGAAAGAATCTATGTTTCCCACCAAGTTTCAAGTTAGCTGCTATAAACCATATTTACGCCAGCGTGAATTCGGTTCTAAATAACTACATGTAGAGCGAACAAACCAACTAACGAAAAGGATGTTATGCAAAATCAAGTCCAAAAAATATAAAAAAATTGAGTTATCTGCCTGCATATGAATCAGACGCCGGTATTCAATCAGCAGGATGGTTTCACAGGTAGCATATATACATGCCTTTGCATAACACTCGGCAACCTGGGTCGTGAAATTCGCAAATCGTATAAGAGACCGATTCGCCTTCTCAGTTTTCTTCCTGATTTTCCCAAAACTTCCGGTATTTTGACTATTTAAAACAAATTTCAAGAAACTGTAACAGTAACTTTAACGGAGTCACCCGCTCGCTGTGTGTGTATTATAATGCAACAATTTCAGAGAGTAAAAATCATTCGCCTTGACCGGGATAGGACGTCTCGGTAGCTTAATTGGTTAAAGCACTCGGCCGGACATCGAGGGATCCGGGTTCGAATCCCGGTCAAGGCGAATGATTTTTGCTCTCTGAAACTGTTGCATTATTATATTTAAAACAACTTTTTTCGTGAATTGCCAGAGAGGATATCGATATTCGAATTCCTTCATTACGTGTTCGAACTTTGTTGTTTTGAACTAAGTTTCTTTGACTATGATTGGCCAATAGTATAATTAATGGGCCAATCGCATGAGTGACAACTAAGTAGGCGGATGAATTGAAAGATGAGGACATTAACAGATGAGCTTGTATATGAGAAAACAATCCAAGCACAACATGTGCAATAATAAAAAATGTATGAGGATATTTTTTAAACTCAAACAATACAACGGAAGAAAAAAGTGAATTAATTCCAACAATGAGGAGATTAAATTACAAATCGAGAAATTTAAATTTACTTGACTTGCCTTTGTGAGGGAAGAAAATGAAGCCTTGGAACTTATAACCTTAGGGAAATACTTAAAGGTAATCAGTCATAGGCATTAACTTCTATCCTCCTCAAAGCATTACGTGTCCACGAGGGTCAGCTGGTTACACTCAGCGAAATCTTTTGCTAGTATTCCCCAACTAACTATCACTCCCTCGTTCCATTCTCTTATTCGACCTCCCTGATCCCTTCTCTCCCACTTTCCCGTCAAAGCTCCCATCATCCACTCCTCACCCCACATGCGCTCCCCTTCCCCTACCACCACACCGCTCGCGCCTATTTCCAAATTCTCACTCCTTAAGCCCCTCACTCTCCTCTCACCCTCCCACTTTTCCCATCCCCAATTCAATCCCCTTCGCTAATCCTTTCCCTTTCGAGGTCCGGACCGATCCCTCCCCTCATACTCCACCCGTTATTGTTCTTCGGCCTCCTGCCAGCTCTCCTCCTCCGCTCCCCGCGGCTCGCCCGGGGCCGGCATCGCGACTGGAGCGCGTTGTCCTGACGCCCGGGGGCAAGAGGAGCGGCTTCAGGAGTCTGCCGAACGGTTCCTCAGAGCCGATGATGGATGGGACAGCGTTTTGCTTCAGCGCAGCCACCGAAAACTCCCTCTCTCTCTCACCCTACTGAAGAAATAGAGAAAGGCAAGAGACGAAATCTCTGAAGGGAAATTGATTGTTTACGTCAATGAAGTACGCGATTCAATTTTCAACTGTAACCGCCTCTGCATGTTAAAACCTGCTGGTTGAGTTGATCCATAGGTATGTATTATTTGCAGCCGTCTGTTCTCTGCATCAGGTCAGGTATGTTTTTCCTAGCCGAATACTGTATGAATATTGTGCCGTGATCAGTTGTTTTTCGTGGATTTAATTGAGAATACCATGATGTTACATTATCTTAACTATTACTCTGAACTTTAATTTATTTTATTTGTAAAACTCTAATAAGTATGCATATATATTCCGACGATCTACATAATACGTTTTGTCTTCGCTGCTCGTATCACCCAATGAGAAATAGTTTGGAACATTGACTGTGGAATTGGAGTTCAACTTGATAATTAGTATAGTATGTCACTTTTCGTGTCGTAGCGTATATTATACTGTAAAACCTCCAAATATTTCAGAAATGGTTTGCTATTACTAATGAAAGGAATTTCATTAGTTCTATCGATGGTTTAATAACACATTATTCAATGAAAATAAATCGAATGTGTGAGTGTAAGCAATCCATTCATTCAATAGCTGTTAAAGAGCATATCGCTGCGAAAATGAAAACTTCTATTTTCTGTACCTTGTGACAAGGCATATGTCTTCACTAGAATAGTAAATTACTTAAGACAAATACAAATTATTTGCCATTGATTCGACTACAGAATAAATTCAGTAGCATACATGAGTGAGTTCAACGATGGGCTTCCATTTCTCCTACTCCAATCTTACATTAAATTACCATCGTTACCTTTAAAAGTTTATACCAGCTTACCCTGCGAATCAATTGCCTGGCAAAATCACTCAGACGTACTTTCTACAATTTCTCCCCTTAAACGAGTCTGTAGGTCCAAATTTCAGATGAGATCAAGCACCACGATGATGATAGTTCAACTCTTTTGAAATAAACCTTTTTTTATTCCGTTAAACATTCGCTATTAAATTTGAGATCAAAAACTCAGGATATTACCTACCAACATGCACAAGAGCTTCGCATACTTTGTTCAAGCGATGAAAAAAACCGAGGTGTTGATGTGTGAAATCGATGGTGTTCACGTATCATGTCATGACTATTTCCCAATTCAGAATTCGAACGAGTTAAAAGCCCTGCTTTTGACCTGCTGCATAAATAAAAAAACAACCTCTTTTGAAGTTCGATGGTGTCCATTTTTCGCTGCAGGTCGACTAGGGTCGTGAAAGGTTGACGAGCCGCGTGAATTTTTATCATCCGACAAGCAATCCCACCCGCAGGTTCGTATTGTCGCCAGCTCCCCTTTAAATTATAAATTGCGTCGGAATCTTTAATTCTCTTCTAATTCACACCTCGCAATCGTAATTGTCTTGCCCATTATAGAGAACTTTCCTCCATTTCTACCGAAGAAAGAGTTCGAGGAGAGGATTTGGCCAAGTTCATGCTGACGAACTTCACTGCCGCCTCCGGCCTATCAAATTTTTGCACTCTAAAAATAGAAACTCACAGCTTGGAGGTGATTCTTACGCTATTTGTACCACTTTCATTCGACTTTTTATTTTTCAAGCACTAGATATTGCGTTTTGTGATTTTTTTTAATGTTTTGAATAAATCATAATTGTAAGCAGTTATCAATAATCCGAAGAATGTTAGCGTATTTAAGTAAATAACTCTATTATTTAAGGCAACACAACTTCCGCGTGCAGCATTTATTTTTAATGGTTAAAGACCCATGGTATAAAATCCATCACTTCTTGATCACTATGACCATCTCATGGTAAAACCTACATGTCATTTTAACTGCCAATTTCAATATTGTAAAACTAACTCACTTTATCATAAAGCAATACCTCCGTTAAACACTTAATGCGGAAAATATTTCTTTGATGTGAATTCTTTTGATCTTGTTTTATTTAAATATACATGATCATTTTCGGAGGGGAATTCGTAAAATCGGTTAGGTTTGCTGATGACCAAGTATTAGTTGCTCAGTCAGCCAAGGGGTTGCAAGCATTGCTGAGTGAATTGGAAGTTCAGTGCGATTGATATGGGATGAGAATCAATATTAATAAAACAAAGGTTATGCGATTTTCCAGAAAGAAGAAGGCTAAACTAAATATTAAAATAGGCGGGAAAAAATAGAGCAGGTAGAACAGTTTACATATCTCGAAAGTGTTTTGGACCAATACAGTCAAAGTAGTAAGGACGTAAGGAGAAGAATTGCGCTGGGTAAAGAGGCCTTCTCAAGGAGGGGGGAGTTGATGACGGGGACGTTGAGTAGGAATGTTAAGACAAGACTCGTAAAAACTCTGATATGGAGCGTAGCTATGTACGGTGCGGAAACGTGGTCACTGAAGCAGGAGGGTAGACGTAGATTGGAGGCTTTTGAAATGTGGGTGTGGAGAAGAATGGAGAAGGTGAAATGGACCGAAAGGGAAACAAATGAGGAAGTACTGGAGATGATGGGTGAGGAGAGGGGTTTGTTGAGAGAAATCCTATGGAGGCAGGAAAAACAGATGAAAGGCGTATTGAGCGGTAGTGGAATGATGAAGAAGGTAATAGAGGGGAGAATGTTGGGCAAACGAGGAAAGGCCAGGAATAGGATAGGGATGTTGGACGGGATGAAGGGAGGAAAGAAGTACACAGAGATGAAGAGGGACCTGATGTAGAGAAGGTTGCTGGATTGAGTTTTTTTTGGAGTTACAAAATGTTTATTTTAAAGTTGGGTCCATCCAAAAACCTACCTTAGCCGGTAGATTAACTAATAATAACATGACAATTGGACGTAATAGTGCTGGAGTAGAGCGTTACCCTGCTATCCACAGGATCCGGGGTTCGATTACCTGCCCCGCCTCTGGGCACTCTCAGCTACACCCGAGCTGAGTGATTATTAGGGAACCAGATCTTCCTAGAAAACCATATACGGCATAGGGAAAGGATTTGGCTCCGTAACCCTGGTGTGTGCATTTGACTCGCCGTTAGGTGAGCTCTACTATCACCTGCAAAACCGGCCTTCGGGTTGATAGCTGTGTTTATTTATGGTTACAATGTTCTATATATGATCATTCAGGATCAGTTGAAATTTGACTGAAATAGAAAAGAATTTTTTTAAATTGGTAATTAGTTTTGATTTCTCAGTCGGAGTAATGTTCGCGTAATATTTTCCGTTATTCGCATTTTTATGCTCAAATTATTGTTGGCAATAACAAAATTAAACACTACTATCTAGACAAGTACACAGTTTGCATGCAATATCAACACTTTTTATTATTTTGTTTGATCGTTTCATTTATATGCAAATCGTTCAATATAAAAATCACGAGAGCTGATTCTATGTCGACAATTTACCTTTAAATAAGATTTTCCCTTGACGTGCAACAAATCCCCTGCAGTCACTTGATCGCGTGTTGAATTTCTCAACCCACTCTTTGCTCATGGACAGCTGCATGTTGCACCATTAAAAAGAAAAGGTATCACGAATGTCTTAAAGTGTTCTTGAAAGATATTATTCATCAAAGACACTATGTGCCACACAAACGTGCAAGAGCAATTGCATATATCGTTTGCAGTCGGAGGAATACTGCATCAATGAAATTGATAAATAATTTTTCCATGAAGATCGATGAATTTATCTTCGAATGGTCGTTTTTATACTGACCTGATACGTTTTTTATGCGAGTAATGAGTTCCATTAAAAGCATTATTTTTATTACTTCCCGTTTTTTAACGGCTTTAAAACTTACATTAAAATTTTTTCGTACTCTTATCAGTTGCAGGAATTTGACTCTAGAGATTTCAATCTAATATCCTTCAAGCTTTCCTAGCATCCTTCTTGCAGCATTTAACGTTTCATTTAATTTATTTAATTCCTATTTCAATCACTCCCAATATAATTCTTCGCCAGTTCAAAAAAGATACCTCGATTCTCCCGATTTCTATTCCCAGTGTAAATGTCAACAAGTTTACGATGACGAGAAAAACATAGGCCACTGACCTTTGACCGTAAAATTAAATGCGTCTCACGCTTGGAGCCACTTGTCATGTGGCTTTTTTATAGCGCTTTCCAATGTAATCGCCAGCGGGAGTGAATCATTAACCTTTGAAAGTCCCGACTCGAATTCCTCACGAACCCTTCAATTCCTAATCAAGTACGGAATCGAACTCCCCAATTCTCGTCCCGTGCCCGGAGGCGTTCACCGTTTTGTTTCCCGCTCCAAACAATTCCCTTTCCTTTCCTCCAGCCTCATTCCTTCACAGTCTTCGCATCGGATTCCTATTTACTTATCCCATGCAATTCGTCAACAGATGGATTTTTCGCGTTTGGAACTTTTAGGGGAATCTGAAATGTTGCACATACGTGCCCAACGATCCATTTTCCCGCAGTGACTCCAGAATATTGGAAGCGTCATGAACTGTGTCAATTAAAACAAATTGACTTGATTTTCAGTCTAGCAATTCTATAAACGGTCCTTTAATTATGCAAGGCTTTTGGGGTACGGGGTGTGCCATTTTATTATATATCCGTACTTTAAGTGTGAGGTCGGTGATTTGGTAGAAATCAGAGTTAACTTGCGCATTACCAAAGAACGCAATTTGAAAATGCCTAGGAATTTAACTGTAACATTAGGAGTTGTTAACCTGTCAATAAAGTTTCAGAATGTTTGTTTCAGTTTTCTGTATGGATATATATATATATATATATATATTCAAAATGGAGGCAGGAAAAATGGATGAAAGGCGTATTGAGCGGTAGTGGAATGTTGAAGAAGGTAATAGAGGGGAGAATGTTGGGCAAGCGAGGAAAGGGTAGGAACAGGATAGGGATGTTGGATGGGATGAAGGGAGGAAAGAAGTACACAGAGATGAAGAGGGACCTGATGTAGTTTAGGTTGTTGGATTGGGTTTTGTTTTGTTTGGAGTTACAAAATATGTATTTGATAGTTGTGTCCATCCAAAAACGAAAGTAAAAATATTTCCAAGGAAATATTTTTACCTTCGTGATCTGCTCAAAAACCGCCTTCCCCACATGTCCTGTGTTCGCCTTTTATGTGTTTTCCTATCCCCTTTCCTTATACCTATTTCTGTTTGAATGAATATATATATATATATATATATATATATATATATATATATATATATATATATATATATATATACATATATATATATATATATATATGTACATACATATATATATACATATACATACATACATACATACATACATATATATATATATATATATATATATATATATATATATATATATATATATATATATATATATATATATATACACGAGGGTCATCCGGAAAGTAGTACCCGTTCGTGCCGCATGAAGTGCTGACGACGCGAGTAGCCGCTGGACGAGGTCAGATAGCTTCAGTGGCTTGTCTGCCTTCTCTGAGCCAAGTTGCGTGACGCTAGCATTGCCTGTGTTGTTTCTGTGATTGTTTACAATGTTTAAAAAAATTGAGAACGCCGCCAGTTGTGAAGTGAGGGCAGTGATTAAATTCCTCAATGCAAGAAACGTTCGCCCATGTGATATTCATCGCCAATTAAAGGAGGTGTATGGAGACAATGTAATGGACGAGTCGTCTGTTCGGCGGTGGTGTCGCAACTTCAACATGGGGAGGGGGAACACACACGACGATGAGCGTTCGGGGAGACCGTCTGTCATTACAGACCAACTGGTGAGCTCAGTTGACGAATTCGTGAGGAACGATCGGCGCGTCACAATTGATGACATCTGTGAGCATTTTCCCAATGTTTCTCGAACAATTGTTCATGAAATTGTTAAACACCATCTGCATTATGCAAAAATTTGTGCAAGATGGGTCCCTCGCATGCTTACAGATGAGCACAAAACCAAGCGTATGGCTGCAGCACTGACGTTTTTGGGACGTTATTCTGATGAAGGAGACTCTTTCTTGACTCGCATAATTACTGGTGACGAAACATGGGTTTGTTATGCATCACCTGAGAGTAAACGACAGTCAATGGAGTGGCATCATGCTCATTCACCAAACAAACCAAAAAAATTCAAGACAGTTCTGTCCACCAGGAAACTCATGGCAACCATTTTCTGGGATCGACGAGGTGTATTGCTTATTGATTTTATGGCCCGTGGAGATACTATTAATGCCAATGCGTATTGTGAAACATTAAAGAAATTACGGCGGGCAATACAAAATCGGCGGCGAGGTCTATTGTCTACTGGTGTCATTCTCGTTCATGACAATGCCAGGCCTCATGCAGCTGGGATAACACAAAAACTTTTGCAGCAATTCAAATGGGAAACTTTCGACCATCCACCGTATAGCCCGGACTTGGCCCCTTCAGATTTTCATCTCTTTACAAAGCTTAAAGACTTTTTGGCAGGAAAAAGATTTGACAGCGATGAAGAACTTAAGGAAGGAGTGACCCTGTACCTCAATGAGCTGGCGGCGAAGGACTATGCAGCAGGAATACAGAAACTTGTCACACGTTATGACAAATGCCTTAATTTGCTTGGAGATTATGTTGAGAAGTAGTTTAAAGTATCCTCTTTCAAATAAAATTTTTTATGTTTGTTAATATTTACTTTTGTGTCTTTATTTCACGAACGGGTACTACTTTCCGGATGACCCTCGTATATATATATATATATATATATATATATATATATATATATATATATATATATATATATATATATATATATATATATATATATATATATATATATATATATATATCGAGCGAGCACCAACAGACACAAGTGCTCGCACTTGCGTCTGTTGGTGCTCGCTCGATACGCAGTCGTAACTGAATCGAACCTGAATAGTATTTTTCTCAAAACATTTTACGGTTAAGTGAAATGCAGCCACTATTGCATTGTTTATATAGGCTAGTATGTGTGTATGTGGTTGAGTGTTTGTGTCTTTGGACAAATATGTATTAATATGCATGCATTAATTCATATATGGCTTCCTATCACCCACCGCCATACATCATAGCAGCTTGCATGTCACTGTGTAGTTGTAGGTGAAAGATTTTTTAGTATCAGAAGTTTAAACCTGGATTCGTAAATAAGTTGCGATTGCAAAGCTGTTCTAAAAGTGCAGAATTGAACAGTATGAAGTGGATCCAACGATTGATCTAATAATTAACTGGATGGCAGACAGGGCAACGGAAGCCTTTTTTAATGGTAGTTTAGCCTTTGGTTGATAGATGAGTCATTTCACTACTATAATTCTTAGCGAAATGAAAAATCGATCCTAAACGTAGGTTATAATATCTCTTCATTTCATCCTTTTATCTCTTAATGTGATCCAGAAGACTGTAGCGAATGTGTTATTTGAGATATGTTCACAGTCATAGCTGGATTTCAACCCAAAATCCTGCTGTACATGTGTGTAGGTGAAAGGGCTACACTCTAGGCCACCCGTTGCCCCAACTTATGAGTATGAACTCCATAAAACTGACGTGATAATTG
Organism: Hetaerina titia; assembly: GCA_037158775.1. NCBI lineage: Eukaryota > Metazoa > Arthropoda > Insecta > Odonata > Calopterygidae > Hetaerina > Hetaerina titia. Next base: position 53,952,113 of record CM073773.1, read on the forward strand.
CCTTGAGTCTTCGGGAATCAATAGAGAGATTTTGGCTCATCCCCAGGTGTTCTTTAAGACCAAAAATTAGGTTCCCTTCATGGGTGGACGGTGAAAATTTAGATGGCAACCATGTGTCTATGAAATACGATCACAAAATCATCCAGAGATAGTGACTATATAGCCAATCACACTATACATGAATGGCAAGAATGAAATAAAATACTGTAGTTGTTATTGCTAAAATATTTCCTTTCAGAGAATAATTAATTAAAGTTGATGCATACATATTTTGCATTTTTGAACCAGTGTAAATAAACATATTTAGTTGCTCACTATTAAATAATTCCTTTCATAGAATAGTTAATAAAAGTTGATATATACATATTTTACATTTTTTCACCTAAATCTGGGGTATATAATTTCGGATCTCATTGAATTCTCTATTCGGTTTAAGGATGTTTTACTAACAGTACCAATATGCATGCTGTTATTTACTATACATACAGGTAACCGGTGCCCAAATAATGCATTAAAACCATCGCATTGTTTAGCGATGCGTAATTTTGTTTTCGGGCAACACTTTTAAATAAACATGGAACTGAAATACTTGGTGCTGTTATAAGTAGGTTTCTCGTCCGAACGTATTTTGAATTTAGTAACTCGAGAAAGTATAAAACACTCTCTCGCCTCACGTTATACCGCAATGACTGAATTTGGGATTGCCTAAAATAGGGTGTTTATGCGTACAGCTTTTACCCATTCATGAAAACTTAACCATTTTAATATTACGAGAATATTCGCATTTAAATATTAACAGGAAAGTAAACTTATTTGGGAATGATATTTGGAGAGTTGTCAGCAAGCTTCAGAAGAGAGATAGTAGGCATCATTCAATGAGCTATTCAATAAAAAAGCAAAAAAAATACATTTAAGTTATTTGATATTGTAGTCGAGTGGGTAGAATTCTGGGTTACCAAACGGAGTAGCAGGGTTCGATTTCAGGTGACGTCTATTGACACCCTCAGCTTCACCCAGGCTGTGATTTTTCGGATTCCCGGCCTTCTTGGAAATCACAGGCGACATAGGAGACGGGACTACCCCACTTGCCTAGAGTCGTGATTATCCCTCTATGGTACTAAGGATTAGGTGAGCTCCACCTCCATCTGTCAAACCAACTTTGGGGATGATATACTGTGGTAGTGTAAATTTAAAAAGACTTGGTAACGAGGAAGGTACCCACAATGTATTTCTCACCGTGGAGCGATGGACCCAAAATGCTTGTTTAATTTTGGAAGAGGCGTTCTGTTCGTAGACCCTAGTACCCTCCTTAAAAATCCTCTTCGCCGCGCCACGCTTCGCCTACGACCGATCCAATCGCCGGGAAAAATTGATTCCTCGCCCCGAAAATCTGACACTCGTGTACTCTCGGAGGACGAGAGTTTGGGAGCGGGAGGGGCCCGGAGAGGGAGGGTGGGTGGGGTTCTGAATATATTAGTCCGAATGTCTTTCTCCGTCCCCTAGCAACGCCCCTCCGTCTCCTACACCCGCCCCTTCTCCCCAATCTCTCCCCCTGCATCTCCTTCGTGTGCCCCGCGCCCTCTTCCCACCGTGGGGTGGAAGTGGGGGGGGGGGGGCGGACGTCGTCCCCCGCGTGTTCGTCCTCGTCGTCCCGGCTACCCACGCCACCAAATGAGACGCCCTCCCGCCATTGTTCCTCCTCCGGAGCACATTCCATCCGGACCACCCCCCTCGCCTAACTCCTCCGCCGCGCCCCTCTCCCTCACTCCTCCCTCCCGGTTGATGTATTCTTCCCTCCCGACTCGGCGTGGGACTCCTTCGCGGCAGTCGTGACTCCGGCCCGAGAGAAATTTTCTAATTTCGACGGAGATAAATCTCCCAAACTGTCGCACCTGTGTGTCCGATTCGATACGCTCATGGCCTCTTGAGCATCCATTTCACTATCTTTGTCCCGAGGTGACGGTGACGCGATTGAAAAACAAACATGTTTCGCGAGGGAACCAATAGCTATAATAGAGTGTTTATGGCCATCACTAGCCAATTTTTTTTCAGTATCATGTCGGCATGGTCGAAATCGTTTTAGATTCCAAAATGTTGAAGATGGTGTTACCAAATATCCACTTTTCCTCGACCTTGAAGTAACTTCGGAGCATCTCTCATGCCCCTGCAATTACACAGTATCCCTCAAGTCGCTATTTCGCTGCGTGGTTTGGAGTGATAGTGCATCTGACATATATGCAAAATTATTATTACTTACATTCATATGTATTCGATCTTATAGGTGTTCCTACACAAAAATACTGGCACACCTACATGCCTATATACATCATGCAAAAATTTATCAAGTCATTAGGAGTTTTAGGAAGTAAATTTTTGGGTGCTTGGGTATGATTTATTTTCCCATAAATGCGTTACTGCGTATTTTTTTTTCCAGTGATTAAAAGCACTATTCCTGGCACCAGATACTTCCATTTTTTAAATTCGTACATGTATCGCATCTCCGTAGATGACCGTCAAGGCAAGTACAATTGATTGCATATTTTTGAATTTCCATCTAAGTTAATTTAGTCATTGCGGTTGCGACTGATTAAATGAAATAGAACAATCCATTACACTGGAAGATTAATTATATAAACATGTAGAACTTATGAATCACATAGAGGTAATTCTACTCAACTGTTAAACACAAAAAGCAACGAACTCATTAATGTGGCAGTGAACAAAAATTTTCTTATTTGGAAAACATAACAGCAGAGCGACAAAGAATTCGGGGCAATCACGAACATGGACGAGAGTCAATGTAGTTAAAAGACTTGAGCGAAATTTCAAAACAGCTGACTCAACTGTGTTTATAGTGCGATTCCTTTTTGTTTGAAAATTTAAAACTCGAGTGAAATGTATCTCCTCCAAAGAAAACTAGATTTAAAGTAAATGCTGATGATTAAAGTATTGATGTGGTAATTTTTCCTCTGCGAAAGTTTTACATTCTAATGTGAACATACCTAAAGTAATTTTAAGCTCAGGCAGTAAAAGGAGAGGTGAATGCTGGACTTTCTTGTGAAACTGAAGGAACTATTATGTACCCGATTCATTTTGGTAGATTTGACTTCCGGAATAAAAAAAAGAGAGATGGCCACTGTCACCGACAGACCCAAGTGCTAATATTCCCTCGCACGATAATCAGTCGTTAAATCAAGACCTAACACCCAAATATATTTAAATATGCATAGCTGTGCGTGTGGTTACCAGTGTTTGTGCATGTTAGCCAATATATATTTAAATCAAAGTATGAACTAATGTTTGTGCATGTATGGCTGATACCCTTACACCCCCTGCTACACGCCCTTTTAACGGCTTGCGAGTTATTATTAACTAGATGAAGGTATTAGTATACTTTTTAGGCTATTGTGATTTCATACTTTGGCTTTTGGGTTGCATAGAATTCCAACAAGTAAAGAGTCACATTATTCAAGCAGTAACAATTAGTCAAACCCATTCAAATACCTGAATAGGCGAACAAATGATTCCAACAGGTACTTGTATCTAAAAGTGTGTTTGCCCTATAGAGGTTAGAAGAGTTGGCCAAAAAGAATACTCACCACGTAAATTATTTACCTACGTAAGGAATCATTGTCATAGCACATTAAGCAATAATAAAAAATTTTGATCATCTAAATTAAAGAAATATTTCTTCCTCACTGTTAATTATGTTGCAGTCTAAAATGTAGCTTTTTAATCGTAGACGCCAGATTATGTCCAAGACGAAAGAGTCAAGATAAGGTTAAAGGAAAATTTAACAGGAAGGGAAACCGCGAAAAGAAGATTAGTTTAAAAAGGAAGAAGGAATTGCCAAGTAGAACAACGAAAGAAAAAACGATTTCCTGCTGGCGGTAACAAATAATATAGACAAATAAAACAACTTGGGCATCAGGAGATGTTTCGCAAAAAGTTTAACATACATACAATGGAAGATACGTATATTCGTATCGTATAAATCACATAAAGTTGAAAGTGGTAAATGATGGTCTTAACCTTCATCTAAAGACATTCACTTAAGAGTGAAAACGTATTTCTTAAATCATTTCTAGCAGCGAGCAACCATGTTGAACCGGTCTAAATTAACGACGTCTTTTTTTGCCCAAAATGTTATTCTGCGCCATCTGCCGTAAAAATGCAACGGAAGAAACTTTTTCATGGGGTCTAGACAGAGAGTCATTTTTCAGTATGCCGAGGGAGTAGGTTTTTCATTTAATTCGTGGGCACTTATTTATTCTTTCTTTTGAGTCCGTTGGACATTTCCTTCCATCGGACAAGGGATCTCAACTTTCCCATTTGCGAAAATAATTTACAAATGGGAAAATATTTACCGACGGCGGGAACGGATGCAAGAACGAAAATGAATGAGTGAAATCCTTGGTCATCATTACGCCTTTCCCCCGAAATGTTCTCGAGTCTTCGGTATTCGGGCCTCGATCTCGGAGGTATTTTTCCCGAAAAAAAGCAATTTTCCCCGCTGTTGGCGACGATGTCGTCTTCCGCGTTTTCTTTTCCACCTCGAATTTTTACGTCCATCCGCCGTCCCACCCCTCTTTCCCACCACCCTCCCCCCGGTCTCCTCACGATACTGTAACCCTCCCCTGTCTCAAAGCCCCCCAATCGCACACACACACACACACACCGCAACTACGTATTATTTTCCTCCCGAATAAATTCGTTCGCCCGTTCGCTCCCATCCCTCCCCCCGGTCCCCAATCCTTCTCACCCCTTCCCGAAACCAAATTTCCTCTCTTTCATTCAAATCTGCAGTCCTCAAGGTAAAGATTCCAAACACCTGGCTGTTTTTCCCACAGTTGGCAACACTGCTTCCGATCTCCTCACGTTTTTTTCCTCTCTCTCTCTCAGTTCCTCTTCTACTCCAATGGTATGTGTGTGTGTTTCTTTCTCGTTTCCCCTCCCCCGTTTATAGTCCCCATTCCTTCCCGTCCATCCAGCACGCCCATCAGCCGGCCTGCGTGGGCGTCCGTCCTCTTCCCCACTCCACCACACGCCGCCCCTTTCCCCACTTATCGCAGCCTCACGTCCACGTGCGGGAGAGGACCGTGCTTCCACTGCGAGCCGTCATCTGCCCCATTCGCGAGTATTAATACTTGCCATTAACATTTTTCAATTAGTGAAAAAATCAACTGAGAGATAAATTTTGAAAAATAAGTAGCTTACCATTCGGTTTCGAGTTTAAAATTAATGGTTGTTTAACACATCATTAATGCCCTTAATTAGGCGGAGACAAGTAAGTAATGATCATCTGCTGAAATTGGAGATATGGCGATACAACACGGTTCAATTGGGAATACACTTGAGTTCCTCTCTCCTTTCTTCATATTCTGCTTGCTGATGTGCCCGGATGAGAGGACTCTCGAGTTTAATTCTTTCAAGTTCATTCGATTAGCCCATGATTCCGCCCATGATTTTTCTTCAAAATTCACAGCTACACAATACCTACTATTCAAGCCGCCGGGGGGGGGAGAGGGGGTAATAGGGGACATCTGCTATTGGGTACCAGCCATTCGTGCACTAATATTAGTGCTTGCAGAATATCATCACATACACAAACACACGCATGCGTACACATTCAAGCACGCATAAATACATCTTGAAATAGTGGATATGTTTGATTGAAATTATGTCGCTGAAAATAACATTTTATGGTATTTCGGTTCGCCTTTATTATGACTGTTTACCGTGGGGGAAGAAGGGAGTTCCATAATCTGACTGTGACGGTTTGCTTCTCTCTTATCATACCATCGTGGTTGAATCTACCAATAATTTGGTACCGTGGTGGTTACCCCAGTGCAGCCAGAAAACTCAGATTCCCAGTGTCTTTCTAAGTCTTGCCTGCTCTCTTCGAGAATCAAGGAACCTACCAACCTAACCTAATTTCTCTAACGTACCCATCGTACTTATCCTCTTCCAGTAGTAATTTTTGACAAACCTCGCAGATATTCATTAAAAACTTTAAATGGTCTTCAACCAAATAAATATTTCTACTATGAGTCCTAGATACCTGTAAAGGTTATAAATTTGATCTAACTAAACTGTAGTTAACACTTCTCTCTTACTTTTTCATTACATTTTCCTACAAACCGTCTTACGAAACCTAGTTTCTATAAGGCTTACCAGTATATTCTTCCAATGTGTTCGTCTTTTATGAAAGATTTTATGTCAGTTTAAAACCCAAGTGTCTGAACTTTTCTTAAGTATTCAACTCGATTCTGTCTATTCTATAATTTATATCTTATTTTATTCTAAAACTTAGCCTAGTACATTTTCTGATATTTAATACTAATACCCATTCTTAACAACACTCCAATGTCTAGCATAAATCGTTATTGAGAAGCACACTATCTAGAACTCTCCCACTGGACAACCACGTCCCTGAACTATTGATAAGACATGGTAAAATACTAATGTGTACAGGGTAATGAGGATAGGGAGATCTGTTTCCTGCCCCATCGTTCGGTTTCTCCCAATTTTCAGCGACTAGAAAATCGCGCTACTTGGATTTTCGTATCGCATTGACTCAGGATTCGAATCCAAAACTTTCCAATCAGTACACGAACGATTTACCCACTATCGGAACTGCTCATAGTCCACACTATCCACGATGCATATTAATAGAAGTCTAGAAACTATGACATAAATTATGTGGTTCAAACGATAAAAATAGCTGATGCTTCCTTGTATATCATGATATACACTTCTATTATTTCACATATAGAAATAGATATAAGGAAAGATGATAGGAAAACACATAAAAGACGAACACAGGAAAGGTGGGGAAGGCGGATTTGAGCATATCACAAATTAAAAAATATTTCTTTGTCCGTTTTATAATGAGAGATTTATGTGTGAAAGACGAGCATCCAGAATTTTTCAAACTCAATAGGTGTTATATACCTGCAAAATGATTACAATTCAAATATTTGTTTGTCGTAGTCTATCTAAGAGGTCGTCCACCCCAAATTACAATATCATTTTCGTAGAATTCGCAAGTTTCTAACATTTGCAGAGAAAATATCTGCATTGCCCTTACATTAGATTTAAGATTGAATTTCAAGTTTCGGCCTTTGAGTGACAAACAAACCTACATCGTTAGTATCACATATATGCTAAGAGCATGTATATGTGACATCAAATGACTTAATTAGGTGTTCATTTCTTTTGTAATATTCATCTGGCCTGTATCTTCGAACAAAGTATGTACTTATTTAAAAATTATGACTGTTGTGACTTTAAACATCATGATACTCATCAAATATTTGGAGCTGATTTCAAGTGATACAGGGTTCGTCCGGAAAATAAGTGTACTGAGCTCAGAAAAAAAACATTTATTACACTTTTACATATCTTAAGCTAATATTCCTCAAAATAGGACCCTTGTGAGTCGATACACTTGTTCCAGCGGCGTTCCCATTCCTGGAACGCTCCTGCGACGGAATCATCGGGAACCTCTCGAAGACACGTCGGCACGGCCTCTTTGACGGCGTCCAAAGTCACGTATCGCGTTCCTTTCAAACTCCTCTTTATCTTCGGGAACAGAAAGAAGTCCGGGCTGTAGGGTGGGTGCGGCAGCGTTGCCACGCCGTGCTTGGCCAAGAAGTCCGACACGACAAGCGCGGTGTGAGACGGCGCATTGTCGCTCAGGTTGTCAGTCATACGGTTGATCGCTGGCCGGACGCGGGCGACTCGTTTTCGAAGCCTGTCGAGCACTTGGACGTAAAATGCAGCATTTACAGTTTGTCGTTCAGGTACAAATTCGTAGTGGACGACTCCTCTTTTGTCAAAAATCCGGAAAAAATCAGTACACTTATCTTCCGGATAAACCCTGTAAGTAACTAACTGAGGTCTTCTGAATCAAGCGTTGTGATCTGCTCCACTCTGGCGAAGCTTCGTGGAATTCCTGTGAATTTAGGTTCGCAGATGATAACAAGGATTCGTGTTCGGCCACGCTTTCAAGCAATTAGCGAATGTGAAAGTTTTATTCCACTTTCTTTCGAAGATGAAGATATGACGATATAATCAGCGCTCACCGACGTAAATACCATTCCACGATATTTTTAATTTTTTCATTAGATTTCATCTCCATGGTATTTTCAAACATTTGGTGCATAGGTATCGCGCAAAGGAAACTTTAATAAAATTAATACTAAAACCAAACCAAGCCAAGAAGGCAGGTATACAAAACAGATTGATAAAAGCAACAAGATGACAAATACTATAATTAGAAATAGTTTTAAGGAACAAGTGTGGGAAGAGTCTTCACTTTCGTTGAAATTAGATAGAAGAACGTTTTGTAATTTTGGAAAACCAGTTTTCCGTGGGGTGAAATTTGTAAATAAAAGATTTATAAAAAAACGTTCTTGTATGTCTGTATTTAAGTAGTCTTGGTAATCCTAAACGGGGATGATGAAATAAATTAATTTATATGATATCTAAACCATAGTCGGTATAACAAATACATTTCAAATCTATATAGGGAAAGCTCTAAGTATATTTGCCAATACTACAAATGGGTTTGAGGAACTTTTTTTCGGTCTACCTCAGGCCCAGTTTTTGCAGGGTACAAAGTTTTAAAAACATTACTTTTAGAAGAGAATTCCAATAGAACAGAGAATATTATTATAGGAGAATGACAATGAATTAAGTCAATTATCCAAGTGGATTCATTTTCGTACATGATGTTTTGATTTTTATTTTAATGGCTTGAAAGTGTAATTTTTCCAACTTTGCTATAATTTGAAGCATTATGTTCCTTTAACAAGAGAAAACACTGTATAGAACTGTCTCTTTTCATGAGAGTTCACCACTTTAAGAAGCATTCGTGGGAAACGCTATCCTCTCTAGTAAGGGTCAAAGTCAAATAATTACCCTGTCGAAGTATCGAAAATCGAGGGTATCTTAACATCTGATGTTTCCGAAAGACGGATTCCCAGTTTATAGCCTCGCGTTGAACTGTTGCACGTCCATATCTGGTGCACGCCGACCAATTCTCCCCCCTCGATACTCTCCCTTCCCTTCCCAACCACGCTCCGAGATTCGGAGTTCCCTTGCCTTTCCCCGAACACCTGTCCCATTTCCACTCACCCCTATCTGTTCTCTCAATAACCTAATTCTCTCGTGTGGGAAAACGTGAGCCGCGAGAGATACCGACGGCACGAAAATGCTGTAGAGCTCGAAAGGTGACACGCAGAGATACGAACGAAGCGGGTAGCGATTCATGAAGTTTTACGTACGTACGTATGATCGGAGGCAGCCCACGAGGAAAGATTCACGGGCACGCGTCGCTCGGGAGCTTCCAAGTATTGATTTCCATGCGCATTATTTGGGAATACTGGCCTCAGTCAATGAAGAAGAGTCTCACCATATTGAGCGACGTTGCCCCATGGCGTTGTTTAACGAGGTATATACCAAGTCTTTCTATATGCTACTCTGCCAACTACCGCCAAACTTTGCTGATGGGATGATTCCACGCCAAGCGGCTTCCAAGTTACGTTAGGCTTAATTCTTGGTCAGCAAGCATGATTATAGAGGATATTTTTTGGTAAACGCATTGATAAATATGTAACGATATTTATCAATGCTTAATTTGAACAATGTTCATTTTTTTTAATCTCAATAATTCCAATGAATCTCATTTTAATAACTTACATATTTCATATTCTTTATGTCGCGGTTATTCTGACATTATCGAACCATACTTATATATAACCATATGAACTCAAAATGATATGTTAATGAACCATTTTCCCGCGAATATTTTGATAGATGAGACCGTTTCTAGTATTTGGTGAATGTTAGGAAAGTTTTTCTTTTGTTATTGCAAGTTTAAATTTTGATAGTATTAATGTATTTTTGGCCCATCCATCATTTTATCAGTTTGAGCGCAGTGCAAGGGCTTGCTTGAACTTTCGTCTGAAAATATACATACGTAGGAGTTTTGAACTCTGTGTTTCTCGAGGAGCCTTCAAACCTTGAGAAAATTCTTTCTAGCCGGAGAATCTATTTTTAAAGTTGCCTCTCACGGCGAAAATTCAACTTATCACACAGAACGTACGATCGAGCTGAGACAATGTGAAAAAAATGAACCGTCGAGTGTGAAGTCAGCCGAAAAAAAATCATTAGGAACATTTCTTCCCTTGTCTTATGATATTTAAAATGCATCTGTGAACCCCAGAGCACAGTACTATAGGAATTAATTTTCCCCAGATGCGACCCTTCGACTCAAAATGCATCCAAGAGTTTTCTAAGAGGCAGAGATGTCTCGTGTTTAAGAAAAAGTCACCTTTTATATTTGCGCCGCTGTGACGTAATCGGTCGACGTCAATGTGGCAACATCCTGATATTAGCCGTTAATTCATTGTTCTCATTTACGGGGGAAAAATGGCTTAGGGAAGGGTATAAATGAACATTTGCCCTAAAAAGAACGAAGAAGGTTATTGGGTAGGGCAGTTGAATGAAGATCTGCATCAATCATTTCAAGGATTAATTATTATTTGCGACGACTTAATGGGATTACAAAGTCATCTTTTCAACGGCTAATGCACGGGAGGGCGCTAAATACAAAGGATTAATAAAAAATACCCAATTATGGCGGATTTCATTCGGTCATTTGGGCCTTAATAATATTAATTATAATTTTCGGCGACAAAAGAGCATCGAAATATTGAAAAAATAAACCATCAGAATCATTTCTAAGCTGCCTTCCTGGTTATTTTAAAAAAGTATCATTGCCTCCTCACAGATATATGTACTATTCTTACATGGAACAAGGACTAGAAGTAAAGCATAAATATCGTTAATGCGATGGCGATGAGCCTTGGGTGTCCACCGATACGTCTGGGAAGCTTTAAAATCCCCACTCCCAAGATTGAGAGTCTATCCTTAGCGTGTCGTTTGGCAGCATTGAGGTATACGGCTGAATATTAAAATAATACAGCGAGAACAAAAGTTGTTTGGGTAATAAAGGCGAGGAAGAGACGCAGCATACTATGTGAGAGAGAGACGAGGAGGCAATAATAAACTAAAAGCTGGAGGGAAGCAGACGGAAGGGGGAACATCGCTAGGCTTTCAATCCGTGCAACCCTTTTTCGCGGCAAGCGCCCTTCCTTTCGCGCCTTTCCTTCCTCCTCCAGGGCCGGCAGACCACTCGCCTCCCATCCCTCCCTTCCTCTTCCACTTTCTCCGCTCCCTAAGGACGGGCCCTTCGTTCCCAACCAACCCACAGCAAAACCCCATTCTTTTCCCTCGCCCTGCGAGACCTCCGCCCATACTAAGAAGGGATCCGCCCTCTCTCTCTCTTCTCTTTCTCTCTAAGCTCGCCCACTCCCCCTCCCGCATTCCTCCCGACGTCCCCACCCCCCGACTCCTCCGCCCCCTTCTCCCCCCCTCGCCGTCTCCGCCGCCCACCCTTCCCAGTTGCCGTACCTCTCTGCCCACCACCCCTCACAACCCAACCTTCGTTCCCCTCCCCCTTGTCTAGTTGCTCGCAGGCGAGGGGAGTGTGCTCGGACCGGGTTGTAAGCGTAGCGTTGGGCCCTTCTTCCTTCTCTCTCCTCCCTCTCTCAAAAAGATTCCCCGTCCCACAAAAGCCTCTCGAGCATAGTCATCGTCTTCGGATTCTCGGGACCGCTTCAATCTCCTACCTAAACTCAGTTCTTCTCTCCTAGAGCCAGGCTTCTACTATCTCCCACCCTCTCCCCTCCGTCTCGAGTCGAGACTTCCCTCTAGTTCAGTTTTTTCCCTTTAATGCTCCCTTCTCGGCCGTTTTCGACACTCCGAACGCGTCTCCGAAGCCGGCCCAACTGGTATTAAGGTCCAGAGGCCATGGGGAGCGCCTTTTAATTCCGGTTGTTTTTGGTCGAGGTCGCTTCCGAAATTGGCACTGTATCACGAGTCTAGAAAACTCTAGCATAGATTTTTCATTTGTCGGTGTGTCGGGAATGTGCCTTTTGAAAGGATTGAAAGCACAACGAGTTTCATCGGACAACGTATTTATTTTTGTGTCGCTCGACGGAAATTAAAGTAAGGTTTTGATAAAAGCTCGTCAGATAAAGAAGGACAGAGTGCTCGACCGGGGAAAGAGCTCCTGAACGCAGTCTCCTTCGACGGGAAAATATGATGAGTAAATCACTTTCTCAGGTGTCAGTTTTACTAGAAGAATTCTGATAGTTTTTTACATTCTCCGGTAGAGATTCGCTCCAAATTGGCGTCTGCATCTGTAGGAGGGCCAAATTATCTAACTTTTCACAAAACTTGAATATGACTCGTACTAAGCAAGCCAAGGCAAAGGCGTCTGGGAGCTTAGGCCACCAGCCATACAAGCACAAATATTAGTTCCTACGAGCCACAAGTTTGTACATGCATTTGAATATATATTGGTTAATATGCACAAACACTCGTACACATGGGCGCCAGGGGCATTCAGTTGTGAGTGGTAATTCACCATTCCTACACGCTCAACTACTAGTTCATACATGATTTTGAATACATATTAGATACACACAAACACTCGTGCACGTACATACAAGCACGACAATATGCATCGTGGAATAATTGCCTAACCCGTTAAATGTTTCTCTTTTAGTAAATCTATTCAGATGCTTGGGTTTGATTTTGTTGACTGCGTATCGTTTGAGGGAAGAGAGATTAATGGAATCTTTTGGTCTCGGTACGTTTTAATTTAATTTCATCCAAATGGTTGAATCTACCATTATAAATAAGAATTCTCTCGGTGTTGCAAGGAAATGCAGGTGTGGAATACCTTTCTAAAAGTCTATTTTTCCTGCTCTCTTCGTAAACCAAGGGGCACCAAACATTATTTTCCCAACGCACCCGTCACGCTTATTCTAACTACATCAATCTACATGTGTCAGCATGGTACCCAGCAAGTCACTAATAGGATGTATGACGCGGTGTGATTCAATGCAAGATATGCAAAATTAAAGTTAAGTCTTTCCTAAATGTCACTAACAACGCTTAAGTAAAATAATTTATGCAGATATCTCTTTTTAGCATTTTTAACAAATCTGATAGATTTTTTCTGAACTTTTTCCCATTCTTGCATTTTCGTTTCCTGCCTTGGATCCATACTTATTTGTTGTAGTTAAGCGTATATACTTGCATGCTTGTGGAGTGAAGGTAGGTGGATGTGTGTTTGCATGCGCGTCGAATGATGGGATGTTACGATGAATGTGTGCACTGCTGGGGATTGGGGTTTGCATCTGTGTGTTGGTTTTGAATGCGGTATTTCTTTTTTCCTTTTTTTTTGGTGGTGACCTAACACCCCCCGCCACACGCCCTTGCGGCGGCTTGCGGGGTATTGTGTAGATGTAGATGCATACTTCCCGTGCATTCCAAATGTAACCCAACTAAAGTGGAGAAACACCTCTCCCTTTGGTTTCCATTATATTTTTTTACAACCCCTCTTCCGGAACCTAGCCTCTTTAAGGCTGACCCGTATATTCTTCTGATATATTTACTCCAAGAAATGTTAAATGTCAAGATGACAGTTTAACATCTACGTATTTGACCTGTTCAACACATGTGGTTACCTATTCGCTGGTAAAGCGTCGTCATACTTTTACAAAGTTTGTCTTGAACTTTCTGCCTCCCAATCCGCCCATTGGAGCTATTATCTGCATCATGTCAATATGGAACTGCGGGCACCATTGATACTACTATAGGCTTGGGCGCCAGACTTAACGAATTCGCATATCAATGTAATGGTCTTTCCTCGACTCTGCAGTCGATTCCTCTCGGAGTCGCTTGCTTATTTTGACTTCCACTTCACCCCCCCCCTTCCCGCACACATCTGCCCACAGGGATTGTTTGAGCATGACACCACAGTAACAAACTCCCGCCGTACCGGGCGACGCTGTTGCGATGAGGTCTCAAAACACGGCGACGGTCCTCGCCATGGCGAATGTCGGGGCGCGCCTCGCCTTCAAGCCCACCTCACGAGCCTCTCCCTCTTTCGCTCTCTCTCCAGCACGAGGGCTCCTCCTTAATCTCACGCCCACACTCGTCTCCCTTTATTTTTCCTTCCTTTTCTGTCCCTCTCTTTCTCCCCGCGTCCCTCCGCCACCAATCGGCGCTAACGACTCGAGGAAGACTTCAAGGAGTTCACGGAAGAGCTTCGGACGACTTCGAACACAATGCGTTTGCTGTTGCGACTAGGATTACTACGATCCGAGTGCAGCTGTATCTCGAACTCGCCACATCTGACCCTTGAAAATGGCATTTCCGGCAGGAATACGCCTTAATGGTTCGAAAAGATGCATGTTTGCGCGATAAGAGTGAGAATTATTTGAGCTAAAAAAAAATATTGTATTTGCAAAGAGAAGCTTTCGGTTTGAATAGGAACAGGTGCGCGGCTTTATCGTTTCTAATGGTTATCGATCGTTATCGTTCCACTGACTTTTCTTCATTTCTGCACAACATAACGTAAACCGTTTAACCAAGTACTCAGATAATGGGAAAACGATGTATCAACCACCTCCTAATGCTATAACCCATCTAATATATTTCCTAATGTATTTCGATTCGTTTCCCTTGCTGAAAATTGAAATAAAAATTCAAGTTTAATTTTGTAGTACCTAAACATGCGTAAGTACCATAATTAATCCGTTTTCAAGTCATATTATTTTAATATCCGCGGTGATTGTCCCGCAGGCTGGATGGTTTTTCTTGAATGTTAAGTTTAAATCTCACTTCGAATTAAACCAGTTTCGGTGCGTGGACTCAATGTATTCAAAGTAGTGAAGCCCTTTCTTTTCCCATCGTCGCCTGCGATTTTCCTTCATGATTCTCAAGTTGCATCTATAAAAATATGATCTACCTAAAACAATATCAACATAAATATATATCTATAACAATCACACAGTTTCACTTTTTAGGAAAACAAGTTGATTGAGATGATCGGAGAGGGTGGGGTCCTATGATTTGAACTCGGGACCGAAGCCGAAAGCTCACAACCATGATGCCCCGTAATTACATACGTGGCGAGTAGATCATTCATTTTCATGCCGAAACATCGCCTAGACGAAATCATGTCAACTCGTGGGGAATTAAGTTTAGTAGCGATGGCATGGACGACGGAATATTCAGGGGTAGGGAGAAATTGCACAAATGGAATATCATGAGCAATACGCTCGAGCTTTGGCCTAGCCGTTAATGAACACATGCCATTTCCTTCACTCAGCGCTCTCCTCAAATTCCTCCGTTTCATGACTTAATCTCTCTCACTCTCTCTCTCTCCCATTTCCCCACGCCCTCAAAGTAACCCCTCACTTCATTCTAGACGTCCTTCCATCACGTTTCTAAGGCCGAGTGGAGGTGGAGACCGGCGGAGGGAGTGAGAGGGAGGCTGGGAGACGATCTCTCTTTCCTCCTTTCTCTCCTCGGGATTGCTCGGGTCAAGCAAATGCGCTCAGCGTCCACCATTCTCATGCTAACCCACAATTTACTAACCTACGCGCTGAGATGTATCATTTTATACGATAAGTTTGAGATAAGTCGCAGTAATTGGAAAATTTTTGAATAATTGAGAATTTGTTTGTCTCTTCATACGTCATGCACATGTGGTCATGTGGATGCTAAAAAAAAATTAGATCCGTAATTTGTTGGATGTGTTAAGACCATAATTTTACCATGTGTATCTGTCCGTAACAGGATAAAATGCAAATAAAATTAGTTGACGAAGATGAAATACCTGCTGCTGATCACAAATAATTACTGGATCGAAAATAAAATGGAAAATTTCAGTTTCAAAATATAAGGTATAATCCCGCCTCATAATTTTTTTCTTAAATTGGTAAATTTATTCTAAACACTGCAGCCTAAAATAATGCATGAAATTCCACATTATCCCTCCAATTCGTTTCAACATGGTGATTTTATGTAGATTTTACTTCTATCTTCTACAATTAGGTCCTCTGAATTTGAAAGCTCCTCTAATGTCGTTGCTTCTCATAAAAGATCGTTGAATCATAAGTGCGGGAAATTATCAAGCTTATTGCCATAGCCTAAAAATCAACCATGTGCGACGTAATCCTCTTGATGAGAGAGAATTTATTTTCTTGGACGAGTATACATATTTCATCATTCGAAGACGTTGATGGAAAGTTTATCGCATTGAAAATATTTTGCAATGATCTAAAATTCACTTAGTGTACAAACTGATAAATAACACTTGTGCTTCGATTCGTCTTACGTCAATACTTTCTTCATCCTCCTCCACACTATCAGTCTCTCATGTATCTACATCTATTTAAATAGCCCGCGATCAGACCAAAAGACAGGCGGAAGGTGCAAGCACCAGGGGTAAAGGGTAACAGGATGGGGAAAAACATCCACTCGGAATCCCTGAAATGGACCTGTGAGGTGTTTGTCATCAGTTTATCCAATCCTTGAATTTTATGCATTTGTCTCAGCATCTTTTTTATGGGACCAGAATTGTTTTTCCGATATCATTTACATCTGCGTTAAACCCTACAAGCCGTGACTGGGAGGTACGACAGGGATGGTTAGTACACCATATTTGCTCGTGTAAATTCAGGTGAGAGTGATATGCTTGTTACAAGGATTTAAAATAATAATCACCTAATATATTAGGGTATATTGTAGGGATAATTAACCTTGTTGCTAAGGTGATTGCGGATTTTTTAGAGGGAAGGAATGTTCTTAATCTATCATTGTTGGAATATATTCCTTTTATCACGTGCGAGTGGAAAAATCTTATATATTTTGTCATCGTTTCGTTTGAATCTACTATTAACGTATCATTGCCATATTTTTTTACCATTCATTTAGTGCTTCTCAAATTTTTGGTGCCTCATCGTTTGTAAGTTGAAACTTCTAAATGGTTACAACCGATGGCTACTCTTCACAGTCTTCGAATTACACCTGTTTTTTTACACAGGGGATTGCGAGATTTCTCTTGGGTTCAGAGAGTTCGTGTCGTCTGGTGCCCCACGGCTTCCCACGCGGGGGACCCGGATTCAATGACCGTAGGTGGCAGGATAATGCTTTTTTTTCAGCATTCATCCGGTCCCTTCTTGGGTGTCAAGCGAACAGCACGTGCATTTTATGGCATAAAACGTAGGACGGACGGGGCGATAAAATTGCGTCTCCCTCCCCGACCCTCCTCTCCCCTCCTCCTCCTCCCTCTCCCCCATCCGCAATCCTCCCCTCTGCCTCCGTCATGAGTGAGCTAATGCCAGGCCCGCTGGCCTAACCCTCAGCTCCTCCCCACTCCCCTTTCTGTTCAAGCGAACCCTGTTTCACCACATATACAAATCCACGCAAATGGCCTCGCCTCCGGGCGGCGCGCTCCCCGCAAAAGCTGCCATTAGGTCTATTACAGTAAGCGGTGGTGTAACGAAATCTCGACGGGCCCTCTCTCCCTTTTGAGGGGCCCGATAAAGATTGAACGCTAAAACCGAAATGTGTGCCTTGGGTCCTGAATTAGGTTCACTCCGCGGGCGCATGCCTGAGTGAGTGACCAAGTTATACCACCAACCGACCGACCAGAATGTTTGAAAGTGCGGAGTGCATTAACAGTGTTCGACGGAAGGTTTAATGTGGTTCCTTTATGGACACACACCTTTCGGAGAAAAATTCCCCCGCCATGAAAATTCAGGGACTGAGAGTCAAACTTCATGCTGAATCCGGGCTCGCGATATTTGCTAGCACATTCCCCGTGCGTCGAGAGGTAACTTTTTTGAAAAAAATTTCCCAGCCCCATTTTGAAACGCAAAATCAATTCATTTCAAAGGAGAAAATACGCAAAACTTGAAATGCCAAAAAATATACGAAAGTAGGTTCGTCAAAAATAATTTTAGATCGATGTCAATGCAATCAACATTTTTTTCTCATTCTCAGTTTTTGTGAAATTTCAGTGTTGGCTGTTAGGTATTCATACATTTCAAGGAGTGAGACATTGGGTAGAGGGAAATTTCGAAAAAATATCTTATTGATTACGGCAACTTTGTTTAAACATTAGTTTCTTTCCTTTTGTAACATAAGAAATCACATAATAATTCTCAATTTAGACTAGGCTACCTCTGCTTCCAATCCAGTGTACGTAATGCATTAAAATCTACCATTTGAGGAATTGGCAAAATTTCATCGGATTTCTTTTCGTAAAAGAAAATACGTTTTCTTTAATTAACACGAAAATTACTTCAAGAAGACATCAGAGGTGTCTGGAAAGAAAAGAAATCTTCTTTATTATTATAATTTATATAACTGTAAAATAGAGTGAGCCACAATCCCACCTCAAAATAATTTATTCTCCATTCATGACCACCAAAATCCAGATATAATTGTAAATATTTTTCTTTCTTTTGCCTTTTATTCTATAACACTATTTTTATGACTAATCAATTCATCCTAACCTCCCTTTCTGTTCATCCTCTTATCTCTTGACATTTCGTGTATATTTAGGTATAATCTCAAGCCCTGTCAAAAATTGTGCAAGGAAGATTTTAAAATCCGTCGTGCCGCATCAAGCTTTGGTGAAATCTGCAAGGTCTTTTCTAATGCCACTTGAATTTAACTTCATGTAAAAATATATTTTTATTGCGAAAGGTCGTACTTTTAATTTCGATATAAATATACCTGAAATTAAAGGTAGTAATATTTTTCGTTGTCTGATGAGACTTGTCTTCAGAGGAAACGCGTAACCTGTAAGTTATGCAGATTATGTTTGCTTTTTTTTCTTTTAAATGGCGCAGATTATTTTAAATTCTACTTTTTTCGAGATCTCTTCGATCTATCTCACCATAATGTATTCTAAAAACAACACCGGCCATGAAGACAACTCCGCCTCGAGTTACAGATTGGACCTGTTTTTGCACTGCGCTGTCATTTCTTCCCCGGTATCTAAGGTCACCTCCTCCCGCCTCCATTTCCGCCTCTCCTTTCCTCTTACCCCTCTCCTGCACCTCCACAACCCTATCCTCCCCATTCCCGCGCCCACTCGACCCTCCTCCCCCCAGTGCATCCGGCAAGAGTGACTGAGCAGTCGGCCGGTCGTCTCGCGTCGCGCCTTCCTTCTCCCCTCGCCTCGTCCCTCTTCACTCCCCCGGCCCACCACCTACATCCCACCCCATCTCCTCTCCCTCGTCCTCCGCATCCGTCCGCGTACACCCACGGAGCCGTGGAAACCGCTGCGTGTCGCACTTTCATAATCCCACACGCACCCCGTCCGACGCCTGGTCACCCTATCAATGCTCGCGATAAATAATCGAATGTGACCGCGCGTGCAATTTTTCCGCAGTGAGAGCTTCGACACATCTAGTCTCGCCTGTCTGAGGCCGATTTGTACCCTCCGTCGGGGGTCGTTGTCGCATCACCAGTAGACTAAATGGCGTTGTAGAGAACAGTGAGCAGCTCTGTGCACGGCAGACAGTTCATGGTATCCTGGACTATCGCAAAGATCTAATCCAACAAGGTTTCGTGGTGACCGTGAAGACGCATCAATAACAGTTTTAAGTTGAAGCGGAAATATATCTACGTAATGGTACTGGAGCACAAGACCACATTTGATCATAGGGATTTCAATTTATTCATCCTAGCGTATCGAAAGTATCCACTTATATTGTCAAAAATGTGGGATACATAATACTTGGGGTTTGAAATTTCCAAGATGTAATTACGTCATCAACTTAGTTGGATTTTCAGGATTTCTCAACATTATGTTTTACGTCTGTTCTATCAAAAAAACCGATCACTCATGTACTAAGTTGCTCCATTGCTCGTACGCTTGGAATTCTCGGATCAATCTTTCATTCATTTAATTTATATTCATAGATATCGCGTCAACGTTTACAATTTGAATTTATTTTCTATTTCAAAGGTTCTGCCTGTTTAAACCCTGCGACATGAGAGTGAGACTCCACCCAAAGCGAGTATTAAGTTCATCTACATCAACCTCATCTATATACGGATGAAAGCCAAGATAGTACAACTGCAGACTCCACTTCTCTCGCTTTTATCCCCCAAATGCTCTGAGGTACAAACCATGAAGGTCCCACTCCGTGTGACTCGACAATTTGAACGCGGAGGACCACAACGCATAGGAGGGTTTAGAGAGTGTGGGTGGCCATGGACTGCTGCTATCGGTCGGAAGATCGTCGTCACCGAACGGTCCCGTGAAACTTCAAAACATTCACGTCCGCTAATGACTTTAGCTTATCTGCCTGCGATATCCCAAATATTCGGATAATACGCGAACTTATTCAAGCGGGAAGCAGTAGATCCTAGTCAAGGAGGTAGAATTGGGTAAAACTATTATGTTCTTCATTTGGGGCATGTGTTTTCTGCCTACGTAATTTCATCCCGCCTTCTTGATGTCGTCCCTGACTGCAGACGGACCACCCGTGCTGATAATACGTTTTCCCGGAGACCTTTCACGCGGCTACCAAGGGAGGAAACACACCGGGAGGATATGATGATGGGAAGAGAACTCCAATTACCTGCACTAGGATGAGAAATTAAAAAAAATAATAAATCCGTTCTACATCCGAGCGGTTCGTCCAACTGGAAAGTAATGAATAAATCGGTAAGTCACGCTGATCCTGATTTATGCTGCACCTCCCACGCCCTCACGAGCACCGTTACGCCGAGGAAGATGTAAGCGCTGGCCGAATCTCGGAGAGACGGTATAATTGGTTGGATTGCGTAATGTGTTATTTTCTTCCGTCGCTTTCCAAATGAAAGGTGGTGTTTCCCCAGGGTTTATTACCTGTCACGACGCGGAGAGGTCGAAAGAACATGGCACCGTGGAAACGAATCTTAGCCTACCAAACGGTGAAAGTTATGGACCGGGAAGCATGCTTCCAGTCACATGCATCCATAATTGTTTCCTCGTAATGAGAGAGGTTACCAAATGCTGTTTAAGTATTCTTTGATTTGAAAACTATAATTATCTTAGTTGCAACATTCTTTGCTTTAGAAATCGGAGCGTTTAAATTGTTTTTGTTTCATCAGAATTGAATTGGTATGTCTATAATTTGGGGCAGTTCCAAGAGAAATATTTGCATCAGAAATCCTTGAAAATAAGATTAAGAAAAACCGTAGTTTTATTTTTTCAAACAATAATCCAAAGATGCAGAAGTGGTTCTCGGGCTGGACTGCGTGAGAGACATTTTTTGGCTCCCATTTTTTGAGCCAAAAAATGTCTCTCACGCAGTCCAGCCCGAGAACCACTTCTGCATCTCTCAACAGCTGCGAAAGCCTACGATCTACGAATAACCCAAAGACATTGAATTCGGTATTTGCATTTGAAATTAATCAATACATAGCAAAGACATCCAAATATGGAGCCATAGGTGGAGGTAGATCCATCCAGGTGGGAATCGAACAGTCGACTCCGGAATAGCATGCGATAGTATTAGCCCGCCTCCACCAAGGCTGCCGAATCCGAAGGTTGGTATGATGGGCGTGGGTAGAATTCGACTTTATTCTAGGCCCTACAGTGTGTGAAAATTTTTGGCTTTCACACATGTCAAATTCTTTTCCTTTGCCCCTTGAGATTCCCGAGGAGGACCTGGGCGTCAAGAAATCACACACCTGGGATTTTTAGCTGGCATGTCCAGAGGCAACACCCTGTTATTAATTTGGAATTCTCAGCCGCTCATTGTCCGTACTGGTACAGTAAATAGCTAAGTAATACTTGTCAACACTAAGTGCGGTTGTAGGTAATTCATGGGTAGTTCTACATTGGGAAAAATACTCCCCAACCTCCGGAAAGCCGTAACCGGCAAAGTGAAATGCTAAATTTCTGCTACACCAAAGGGCGTGTCCGCGTAAAGTTCTAAATTTTGATTTTTGTAAACTACTTTGAATTTCATGAAAGATTCTCTTATAAAAGGGATATTGGGAACAGAAAAATGCGGGGTGTAACACGTTCGCTAGTGATGAGGGGTGACAGAACTTCTAAAACCGCGCATTTTCCTCCATTCACAGTTTTATAGGTCGTCCTTCTAATGGATGAACAAAAGAGTATTCCATCCGGAGTCCTCCGCCTCGGGTGCTTCGTGATATTTTCCGAGGCCGGCAAGCAAGGGAATGGGGTTTGAGGTCCTTCGTGCAGCACAGAACCGCGAGTTGCATCTCCAGAGGGTGGGTGGGCGGCTTCGGGTCCGCAGCAACCCCTCACCTCCCGGCCCACGCCCCCGGCTAACGTCGGCGACCACGTCCGCGGCTTCCGCGAACGTCGGCGGCGTCTACGAGGGTCGTGAGCGGAGTGGATGATGGTTCGAGGTGGGTTGGGGGGGATGGAGACACGCAGGGGTGCGGGCGGGAGGGCTGGCGGGCTTCCGGGCGTCGGGCTTGTCTCGCCCATGGGGAAATATATCGATAAGCAGAGACTTCCCCTCGGCAACAGCGTGTGCGTGATTGCAAGTTATACGTACCGAAGGAAGAAATGAATGCAGGCAATGCTCGAGGTACCTACGCCATAGGAAGATAAGCAGATAACGTCCTTCATTTGCGGTGGCGAGATTGAGAGTAAAAAGTCTGCACTTCCACCCAGCACCACCACGTCGAGGGTAAGAAAGGCTTACATGAGTATTCACATTAAATACACACATACTGTCATTAGCATGCAAACATATGGGTTGTTCCAAAATCCCAGCATGCGGAAACTTCTTTCCCCTTTCATGATGCAAATTCTAAATTTCCTGAAATTTCCGGCATAAATAGAATGTCAGGGAGTCCCAATCCAATCTCCCTTCCCTCATCCGCTTCCATTTACAAATAGCGGCAAGACAATAGATACGAGGGATTAAAAAAATATTTTCACTGAATGGACTGAAATTATACCATTCGATCGAGATGAGCATCTCTACTCCATTCACTCGATGTATGGAATATGAAATATCTCTTTTACCGATAAGAGCGCAGAATTTCTCAAAGGAAATAAAAGGATGTGTGTCCACTACACAATTTCTTGATGGATTCTAATTCCATAATGCTCTCTCTGTTGCAATTACGAAAGACACGTGAATACAGAGAGAAACGTAATTGAGTTTGTTTAAGAGTGACATATGGTACTCAGTGAGTAGCAACAAATGGTGTTGAAAGGCAATGTTCTGGAAAAAAGGGAGTTCATAACATTATTGATAACCTGTAGGTTGAACATTAGTTTTCGGAATTTGTTCAAAACATATTTACCCACGATGGATTCTTTCCCATTTCATGTCAAAGTAATTCTTTCATGTTAAGTCACACAAATTTAATGCAAATGGTCCATTTATTTATTTTTTATTTATCTACCCTGCAATTCACCTATAAGGCGTATGGCAGGGGGTGAGAGCACATCATAATAATTTTATCCGAAATGACCCTACAGCGGTATTTTATTATAATCCCTCATTATCCGTGGAAAAAATGGCATCTTCAATCTATCTGTCGTACACTTAATCTCTATAATTTTATTAACGCGATATATTCTAACATAGTGCGATGGGGTAAAAATACATTTTCAACATCACTGCTAATGAGAACTCCTTCCAATTTATGCAAGAGCTTCAATCTGTAATTTAACCTTCATCCCGTGATTTATTATCACCCTAGCTGCTCTAATATTTTGGATACGCTACTAAGTTTATCACAATAACGTTTTACAAATCTAGCTCCTCTACACTGCACGCGATCAAATTCGGCAATGAGTCCAACTTCGTGAGAATCCTATATACTTGCAACATATTCCAAATTAGGCCCTAATCAATGGCAGATAACATTTCTCTTTGACCTTTTCATCACATTTACCAACTACTCTTTTAATAATTCCTAATTTTTTGTTAGCTTGTCCACATATTCCCCGTATGCATTTCACTCCGGAGAGATCGCGAGTGAAGGTAACGCCTAGGTACTTAATTTAGTCTGCGCATTCCATTTTGGTATTCCCAATGCAGTAGGTGTATGGGAGGGAATTGCTCTTTTTCCAAAAATGTTCACTACGCACACTTTTATGTTTAATTATTTCATTCTCTCTCGTGCCACATAAACCATGCCAAAGCAATGACTTTTCTCTTGTAACATCCACCATACGTCTCTTTTCCTAGTCGAGTTTGAATATTTTCATCAAATGTCTGTACGAAAATATTTCTCTAAATAACTTTTCACTTTATTCTATCCCCTAATAACTGTATTCCATTTTGTTTGATCAATTTTTAACGTGGTAAAAACAGCAGCAAGATGATTTTTGAACTCTATGACAAAGAAAGTGGGTGGTTTTCACACGCCAAATTGAAAAGAAAAATGGCCAAATACGAAGACTCAATGAACTTTATTTTTTTTGCTACATACTTCCTTTGAAAAACGATGACCGTTTTCATTGAATCGTTCTGTAATTGATTGAAGCCCTTCAGGAAAATTATTTTTCCACCTCAAAAATTCGTATTGATAGGCACCGAAATGTTGTGCACTTAAACCATACAATATTTCTGCGTAGGGAATGATGGGAAAATGCTCCGTCTTTACTGTTTCGAAGTTCCCAACAACATTCTTCCACTGCGAGTTTCGACCAAATCTGGAATTCTCGCGCGTACAGTTCTTATCGATGCAAGTGTGTTCTCACGCAGGTTGACGACACAGCTGTCTGGAAGACCGTCCCTCGGCATGGGAGAGGATAATTCTTCTCGTGGCCATTGCGTATGTATGTCGCCGCCCACGCAGGACTTAACTTCATTGGGAGCACTTGAGGGAAGTGGGAGCGGTGGCGGCGGCGACATTTAGAGCCACTTTTCCCGTGGGTGCGAGGTGACTGTGGCGAAATGAAAGAAGGAGGAGTGTTTCTTTCGAAGCGACGCACGGATCGTGTGCCATTGCTCGGTCCACCCATGTGCATGAATGTACGTACAGTCATCATTCCCCCCCCCCACACACACGCGCGCGAGAGGCGGGGACCCTTCCTTCCCTCCGGAGTCCTGCCGCCACCAACTCCACTCTCCTCCTCTCTCCACACAGGGATGTGCCCTTGGCGGCGATTCATCCGGCCATTTGCGGGCTGACGCAGAGGGAGAGAGAGCGACCCCCCTTCCTCTTTCCCCCCCCCCTCCGTCCCGCGTTTATCGTGTCGCGCGCCCCCACCACCTTCCACTCATCCCGCTCCGTTGGCTTATGCGCCGTAATTGTCCACCCTGAGTGTATAGGGCTTATGATTCCCGCTCCGACGTCTCGTTGCAGGTCAATCTCTCTCTCTCTTCCCCTCCCTACCTCTTCCTCTCTTCCATCTGGAAATATGACTATGGAATTGCAAATGCATGCTTATGTGTGTGGTACAAAATCTTAATTTTTACGGGACAAGATTGGAAAGTTTTACATTCTGCGTGTTAACTCGGCAAGCCACTGCTAGTATGGGTGTGGTAGGGAGTGATTCAACTCGGGACTTTCAAGATCGAAAATTTAAAAAAAGTTTTACGTTTCGTGTGTTAACAATAAATATATCAAATATTTCAAATAATGTCGTTAGTGCTGACTGCATAAATATGCACTACAGTATCTAAGTTAAAAATAACTTCTCTAAGCATCCTAGACGAGCTGGTAGTAACAAGATGAATAACAAAATGAAGATGTCCGATGATTTCTGGCTCAACTTTGTGGAAGTTCATATTCATGGAAAGAAGAACGCAATGTATTTTTCCCCTGTTCTTTATTTGGGTACTAGTAGTTTCTTCTTATTTGAAGTACATGTATGTACCATAGTATATAAATGTACTGCCACTCATGGGTGAATTTGCACTTGATGATGATACCTAAGTTTTGAGACTATGATTACCCAAATGAAGAAGAGTGAAAAAATACATTGTGTTCTGCACTCCATAAAATAAGGAATTGATAAAGTAATGACAACATATATGGCTAGATTTTTTTTCTTAATTATCTGCACGGTCGTTTGCAATTATTCCGATCCATTTTTCGTATCTTAGAGAGAAAAATTATGCCTTAAATCTCTTTGTATTAGGTGCACTTGATATCCCTAACCTTATTTTCATTATCACTCATACCGTAGTAGGTTGGGATTATTATTGCATTTTCAATATAATCACGAAGAGACCCGCTTCCAGTTTTTGTGAGAGATTTCTAACTGTAATTTAACCTTCGCTCCGCGATTAATTCCCAACCTAGTTCCCCTAATAATCTAGGTACGCTATTAATTTTATCATTGCAAACACTCTTGTCTAAACGCGGACGAGCTTCGATGGGTGCGGTCACGCGACGATTCAATCTTTGCCAAACTTCGAAGAGATTTGATAAATGCCCGATGGTTTGGGGCTTTATCCCCTCGTTTTTTCGCTTTCGACGAGCAAATTTCTAGATCGAAGGTCATCCAAAGCTGACCATATTTTACGTCGCAGAGGACAGCCCCCAGTTGCTCTAGAAGTCCGTTATTACTCGAAATGGGAATTCAGCGCAGTGATGGCGAACGGTTTTGCTGCATGTTGGGGAGGGGGTTCTTGCGTATAAACCGCCGTCATTGGGGTGTAGAGACATACGTTGGACTCCCCTCAGTCAATTCACGATGGTTTCCGACTACATAGTCGGGCATCATTTGGGCACGGGATATTGCGGCGCGGTGGCATGCCTGGTGCATCATATTGGTGCTGCAAGTCCGTTCAAATCCATCCCTACGTGATACCCTGCAATCCACCAGCATGAATGAGATACACAAAAAGTACAAAAAGAATGAGATCAGTTGTGAGTATAAGATATCCAAGGCGAATGTCAAGAATGAATTTCGGAAAGCGTTAGGTGAATTCAAAAGGAAATTTATGTATTTATAAATCGACTTAATTGGGTGAGGTTGAGACCATTTTCCACCTAACCCTTACATTACAGGCATTATATTGAAGACAAATTCATACAGGCAAGCCCTTGATGGAGGAAAATCCACCTGAGAGTCGAACCCGTGACCTCTGGGTTAGTAGGCAAGGAGGTTACCCCGCTGCCACCGGCGCCGGCAATGGAAAGATTAGCGGAAAATTTGAAAGAGAATCCAAAAGCACTTTGGTCATACGTCAGAGAATTTCAGGAAAATAAGTCAACTGTTAACTCACTCAGAAATGATCAAGAAGAAAGAGTAACTAGCAGTTTGGAAAAGACTAACTTATTAAATTCCTTCTTTCATAGCGTATTCACTAAGATCACACTGAACGCCTCCGATAGCTTACCAAATCGTGGCGGTCAACCGATGCTCAAAGTTGAGTCGCAGGGGATGCATCCACACCAGGTACGCATTGTACGCGAAGAGCTCCGGTCACGTACCGTCACATTAAAGAATTAGCCGTAATAAGAAATCTTCCGTCATATTCGGTCACGGATATTTTGGTGCGTCAAATTTTTAGAGAAGATACCATAGCCACTAGTAAAATTGAAATGAAAACAAAGGGAAAAAATACAAATCCCTAAAAATCCAATTTTTTTGGTTTTTATTGACCAATAATAAAACAGATATAAACTATTTCAGGATAAAAAGAAAACAGGGCCGAAATTTTTAAAACAGGTAACAGGAGCTAGAATAGGTACGTAACTCTGGAAACTGCCCATAAAAAGAAACGGGAAAACAGAAGAAGGGAATCTCCTAAGTCTATAGTGCCTAATATTTCTATGTATTTCAAAGTAAATGTGAGTCGAAGGTCTTATTTTTCTTGGTAAAAACTATTTATTGAAATGACCAATTTTGCAATGTAACTTTAATATCTTAAAGGCACGGTCTTGTCATATCTTAATATATCACGATTTTATCATAATACGATGGCGTTCTCAAAATGAACTGTACGTTTTCAGAACACTACTGTCTTAAATTCCAAGAAACTGCGGGAGATGTCGCGATAGTAACTTTTTGACGTAGTCCTCCGCTAATATGCATTTCATTACAACAATTTCAATGCTCAAGGAATCATTCGCCGGACATCGTGGCATCATCGGGTTCTAATTCCGGTAAAGGCGAATAATATTTACTCTCTGAAATTGTTTCATTGTATTGTCTGAAATTTACTGGAATTGTAAGAGGTTCCCTATTGGCCAACCCTTACTTTTCACGTGGTACCAAGCCTAAATCATTCAACATTAAGGTGGCAATACCTTTTTCCCATCATTCCTAAAAAGTATTTCTCACGCTGCTAAAATATCTAGTCTTTTATTGACCCCTCCTTCAGAGTCCTTCTAGTGTCGGACTCATTTAAGGAAGAATTATAATAATCGTGAGATCGAACTTTTTACTTGAGGAACTTATCGTGACTGTGACGCTCGTTCAGATCGACAGACCCACTCTCACACCGTTTGTTATATTTTCCTTGAAAAGGCCCTTAGGAAAACGGGTGACCTTCAACTTCCCTCCCCGCTGGAGCAATTTAAATACCCTGGAAATGGCATTTCCTAATGTTTTTTCTGCTTTTTGTGGCTCATCTGCATTTCCCAGCTTTGTAAATATATCTCTGGAGTGTATTTCATTCGTGATGAACACTTTTCGATTGCCAAGCGAATGTTCTACTGGCTGAATAAAAGTGTCATGCACCGTGAATATTTTCATCATAATACTTTTCAACTGTTTCGGTGATCTTTGCTGACTCCTGCCCCACCTCTCGTCACTCTAGGGCAGTGGCTCCTAAAGTGGGCGCTAGTGGCCTAAAGTGGATGCTAGAGCTCTAAAGTGGGTGGTTCCATCGTTGTGCGGTGCTCTAGTCTATGGGAGCGAGAAGAGGCAAGGCGGCGGCAAGAGGGGCCCCGGAGGGTCCTGACAATGTGCCTGATTTCCGAAGGCTCGGTAACCTTCCTTTTGTCTCCGTTTTTAAGTTTCGTTTTTAAAGTACACATTGTTTCCCGCATCTGGAAGTAATTTAAACCATGTGTTTACTTACATTTTATAGTAGAAACGGTTGAGAAATATTTCCAAGCCTCCCCCACACAAGGGAAACTTTCGAAGGAGTTTAATCTCATTTGGTCCATCATTGACACAACTTTACGAGACTGAGTACTTCGGCAGTAAGGTTAACATAAATAAAAAGTGTGTAAATCCGGAGAGGAATCAGCTCAGATGAAAATTAGATTGTGTTTTTACATTAAAAATTTACCTAGATAATAGTTTTCCAAACAATTCGGTTATAACGATATTATCAAGGCGGTTTTGGTAAGTCATTTTTCATTTATTGTATGATATCATTCTTGTTATACCACTATTATATACTTTTTTCTATTATTTTATGATAACAAAGTATATTATGATAATAAATGGTCAGTATGTTGTTTGTGTTTGCATGAAATGGTAATATATAATTCAAAAAGAGGACCATACTCTCATTCTTCGTAAGTAAATAAATAAATATATAAATTTAAATAAATATATAAATATATAAATTTCCCTCCTCAAACGAGGTTATCCTGAGCCTCCTGAATAAGAGGATCCGTAGGCATACTTACACTCCCAGACCTTCCACCACCGCGAAAAACCACCCTCTTTCAATTTGTACCACGTTTCTCCCTGGCCTAGAATCTCTGCGTTCTATCCTAAAGGACCTCTATCCTATCCTCAAAAACCACAATTCCACCACCAACCTCTTCCCCAAATGCCCCTCTGTCACTTTCAAACGCCCCGCCAGTCTATCAGATCTTCTAAAATCTACCAATCCACTTCTTAAATCCTCGCCCCGTTCCAAAATCACTCCCAGACCCTGCAATAAACCTAGACGCAAAACATGTCCTATTTTCCTAACCAGAATCCCATCCCTCTCCCACCCGCTCTTTAACTCTCTCCCACCAATTCCCTACTCCTCGTGTACCTCCAGCAATGTTGTCTACCTACTCAAGTGCCAACTTTGCCCTGCCTTTTACATTGGACAGTGTACCACACCCCTCAATATTAGAATCAATAATCATAGAGCCTCATGCAACAATTCCTCCCTTATTGGTATGCTCCCAATCCCCAAACATGCCTCCGAACACAACGCTGCCTTTGACCAATGTTTTAAAGTATCCGTCTTAGCATCCCTCCCACACTCAGACCCTCCACTGAAACTCAAAACATTAGAGCTAGCTTTCATCTGGCTCTTCGATTCCTGGAATCGCCCAGGTATTAATATTAGACATTAATTGCCCCCTTTATGCATATAATTTCATCCCCCTCCGCCCCCAACAACTTCCATATCATCCCCACCTTTTTTAAAATTCCCGCGCCATACACTACCCCTCCAAACTCCTCACCTCGAATGCCTTCCCCCCTTTTCCTTTCTTTTCCCCTCTTTTCCCCTCTTTTCCCCTCTTTTCCCCGATTCCCCCTTCTCCTTCCTACCACTGCTTTCGGGCCCTCCTCTGCCTCAGTTCTGTTCCTAATTCCTCTTGAGAAAGGTGGTTGGACCACCGAAAATTCGAGAACCAGTGAGTTTTTCCTCTTTTGTGTTTTGGTTTCTGTGTTTGTTATGACTATCAGTGAATTTACATTACACGTTTGTGGGTTTTCCAAAAAAGTGTATATATATATATATATATATATATATATATATATATATATATATATATATATATACGATTGAACTTTCCCTAGATATCAATTCAATAAATTCGATGGAAAGATGACCTTGCTATGGAATAAACTTTAGTTGAACCAACGCACACAAAAGTAGCAAAAAATTGAACGAAAGCCAATTTCACCGCAACAGTCCTTTGAGATGCTTTTCTTATGGATACAATTTAGGGGATCGCATGCACTAATATGATTCATAACGACAGAATAGGAGCCAAAGAAATATTATTTCATCCTCATCTGACTAAACCAGTATTGAAAATCGAATTCGAGAGGAAATTACATGGCAGGCGAGTTTTTGGTTTCTCTATGAAAGACGGCAAAGGTGTATGTGCAGACATCCGGCACAAACTCCCTTCGCACCATGTTCGAATTCGCGCTCACGTGATAAATGTATTGCATTTGAATATGAAATGCACAATGTCTATATGAAATAAATAAACTGTATTAATATTTTCAGTTTACCCGCAGTGAAACTACTGTCGTTCAACAGCAAAATAACGTATATATAAATCCTGTTTTGTACCAAGTATGTAGAGCAAATACATATTTTCCGCCTTGCTTATATATGTTTGAAATTATGCCGCAAGCACATGCATGCGTGTATTATTGTTTTGATTTTTTTCATATGCTTATTAGTAATTTTATTTTAAAAAGGAAGCAATTAAAGATTTACCACGTGTAATCATTAACCCATAAGTGTATTTTATTTAGTTAATATTTATTAAATTTTATTTTAACAAAATTTAATATCTCAACCTTTATTATAGAAACAGAATGGCAGGATATGACTCATCAAAGAAGAAATTTAGACTGCATAATGAGGATTATCTTGAGTACGGATTTATAGTCACCTTAGTCACAAGCACATGCCTATATGCTTACTATGCGAAAGGATGTTTTCAAATGAGGCAATGAAATCTCCCACACTAATTGACCGTTTTAGGAAGGCACATCCTCACAAGACAGAAAAGACTACCATTTTTTCAGTCACTTAGTGACAGATTGCAAATTTGTCCAACACTTTCACGTATGCTGTGTAATGCTTCAAAACATATCGTTGGTGGCTTGCGTACATCATACAACATTTCACTATTAATTTTCATATCTGTAAAGCCAAGAAATTTGCACTTGCAGCACAGAGAGTTTTTGATACAGAAGTTGTTTTCCGATCGTCACCCTGCATTATGGATGGTGGTTAAAAAACTCGTTCTTGAATTTCCGACTTATTATTTGATGGAACGTGGTTTTACTGCAGTCCTTCAGCGTATTTCTAAGCAGAGAAATATACTTCAGTTTGGTTAACACGGTGATTTAAGACTTCTGCTAAGTGACATTAAACCGGACGTTGGAAAACTGGTATCAGGTCGTCAAGCCCATCCATCCCATTCACATTTTATTTGATGGAAATATGTTATTCAATTAGGCAATAGAATCTTCTCAGATGACTTCTAGACCATGACAAACTATAATTAACAGTAATTTAATTATTGAACTAATGTTAGCAAAATATAATGGGTGATCTATTTTCATGAATGGAAAATGTTCGTGTTACATAATTGCTTAATGTAAGTAACTAAATGACATTCTAAAAAAAATCTTTTAGAAAATTATTTGTTTTGATAATTTATCTTCATGTAAAAAGTATATTCTCCCCGAAGTTCCTTTTATTATGTATTAAGTCCTTTGCATAAATGTCCTATGAAAACTATACATCTATTGGATTGTGAATCAACATTTGTTTAATCATTGTTTTGAATTTAATTATTTCAATATTCCTCATTTGGTTATTTTGTTTCATAATTTTGATTATTGTTTTAAAGCTACCCATTAGTGGACGTTGAGTATATATTTATATTAGGTAGATCTATATTAGAGGTAACTCGAAAAAGTTTGGGAAACACTGCACTGGAGTGTATGGACAGGTGGCAGGTTGCGTAAGAATCAACCATAAAAATAGAGAGGGGAATGGCCAATTCTAATTGAGAATGGCCTCTTTCATTTAATTGTAATTGAAAGTAATCGGAGAGATGAAAGGGTAGAATGCTAATACGTAATTCCACGTGTAACTATTTCTCAATTTAAACAGGTTATTATTTGCTGGAAAGGCAAAACTCACGTCTGGTATTGGATATAAAGACTTCACAAAGCATCAAGATGGCCAGTTACAACTTATTTCAGTCAAGGAACAATTGGAAACGATTTTAGAGATAAGTGTATTCATCTACGAATCTTAGCGTTATATTTATGAGAATATCTAACGTAAGTTGCACAAAGGAGCGATATATCCATGCCTAAAGTAAAATAAACGGGAATAATTAATAATGAAAAAGTATCCAGTAAAATATCAACAGGTATATTTTTGTTACCGTGGTCATTCTATTGCCAAGCATCTAACTCGTGAGCCCAGGATCATGAGAGTAATATTATGGAAACTCAAGTAAATTTATGTTATATTTGTATAAATAAGAACATCAATTTACTCCATTTTACTTAGGAAGCATACAATTAATAAAAAGAACTGAGTGGGATATGACTGGAAATACTTGCTCTCAGGTTGTAGGAAATACGAAGAACTTCCCAGGTTAGTTCCAGATAGTATGTCTAAATTCTTAATCCCTTTGCAAAATTCAGTCCAAATATTTTCTTTTTTTGCCTAATTTCTTAGCCATCAAAGTTCAGCAAGCATACCATCGTAACTTAAATGAGAATAAACTCCTGTAAAGGGAACTCAGAAACAGACGGAACCGCCTCTCCCATCGTCCATTCATGTAACGCGTTTGAAATGAGATTTAATTGGATATTGGAAGGCAAGCCATCTGCCGTAGACAAGGAAAAAATATCACCAAAAATTTTATTTCTCCTTTAAATATCCAGGCCACTAAATAATCTACCTAATTTCGATGTTAATAAATATTTTTACCTAAAAAATATTTTCTTTACCTTTAAAGAGGATTTATTTCTTTTTACCCCTGATTTTCTTACAGAAACATAAATATTGGATTGATAAGCGTTATATTATATTATTTATCTCATTCAAGAGTTTCAATGTTTTATGTACACGTATACCTACGTTTTCTATTACCAGAATGTCTGAAGTGATAAAAATTAAATTGAATGAAGCATAAAAAAAAACAGTTTCTGGCGTAACTTGATGGAAAATCTTCATACTGATGTTTTTGATCTGATTCTATTGACCTGATGATGTTTTGTTATAACGAAACCTGGGTCGTGAAAATTAAAACGTTTATGTGGAAAAGTAAAGTGGTTTGATAATATGATGATAAAAACGTCAGTGAATGAAGGAAATACCATTCAACTTTGCCGATAATGAAAGGCATTGTTCGATTTTAATTTCAACTTGTTGAAGACAACTTCTACTCGTAGATTTCGTCAAATTTGAAATGGGTCGCGAGGGTTTTTCATTACCAACCCCGCCAATTTTTTTCTTAGTTTTGTCTCCCAAACGTTTTGATATCTGAATTCATGTCTGCTACACATCATATCCAGTTCCCCATTTTTTTAAATTCCAAAGTCCATTTCTTTTACCTTTGATAGACTTTGGGAAAAATACGACTGGATTAAAAGATAAGAGATCCCGTCCGTTTAATATTCATCCCAATACGCTGCTGACCATTATTTATATCTCAACGCAAATATTTTAAATTTCGACAGGCGGTAGAGTTCCTCTGAACCAGCAAAAAGAAAAAAATTCCGTGGATGGGTTGCTGTTTTAAAAGTGTTTTATCTGCCAAGATCATTTCGTTATCCAACTGAGCTACGCGCATCCTGACGAAGGGGAAGAATCTGGTGCGTTCAGCATATTACTTCATCCATTTTTGAGGCATTTCTATTTTTTCAATTAAATTAGTTAAAGGTTCATAATATAAGCTATAAACTGACATATTATCGGCATAGTGAAAACATTCTCAAATTTTAAATAGTTTTTCTGGGCATGTGAATTACAAAGTTTGTTTTCTGGAAAGTGTTTTTTAATTTATTTAAAAGGATCATGAATTCATAAACGGCTATGTATATGTGTATATAGTTATTTATTTATTGTAAAACGTTATTCACATATAGCAGTAGCGCAAATTTATAGTGAAAAATATTGCAAAAACATTAAAGAGGACAAAATACAATAACAGCATAACAATAAACAACCAGAACCGAACATGGACATGGGAAATACTTAATTTGTTGGCAGGTGGGATAAAACTTGGGTGGTGAAATTGTTAAATGATGAATAAAAAGGATCGACATTGTGAGTGAGTGAATTTAGAACGGAGGAGAGACGAAATAATGGTGAGGGCTTAGTGAGAGATATCCTAGGAATAGGAAGATGGAATGGGGAGTGTGTGCGGGTGGATCGAGTTGGTATCCTGAAGTTGAGGAGAGAGAGAGAGAGAGTAGTTCAGGGCAACCAATAGTTGAGTTTAATGTGTTATGGGGGAGTTTTAAATCAGCTTTAAGTCTGCGGTTTTGGGGCTATAAATGGATAAAGAAGACAGAACAGCATTTGAGGACGCATTGCGGAGATGTGTAACTCGGTGTTTGACTATTTTTCAAAGAAGTGAGAGAGATACAATCGAGGGATTTTAGATTATTTGGGGCTTAGGTGGACCAAATTGGGGAGCAATATGATACTATGGGAAGGACAATTGTTGAGAAGAACGAATGGATCTTTAATTTCTGTGAAACGGCAATGAAGGCCTAATTGGGACATAGCTTTATTTTTTACAGTCTGAATGTGGTCGGAGTAATTTAGTTTATGGTTGGTTAAAACGCCTAGATCTTTCATACTTGTACCTCGGTCTAAGGAAGTTGAGTTAATAGTGTAGGTCTGCGTCAGGGTTTTTATTCAAAGCAAGAGTCATAATGCTGCATTTTCCAGGGTCTAAGTTAAACTTTCAGGTATCACCCCAAGGTGAATTTGATTTAAGTTAATTTGAAGGTGAATACAATCAGAAATATTATTAATTTGCTTGTAAATATTGCAGTCATCAGCATAGAGAAGGGTATGAACTTGGGAAGAAAGGAGCCGGGTAGGAAGATCATTAATGAATAAATTGAAAAGATATGACCCAATGATACTGCCCTGGGGAACTCCAGACGTCACAGGAGACCAAGAGGAAGAAGCATCTGAGAGTATCACACAAATTTCTTTTCAGAAATGTTTTTGTTTTGTATAGACCGTTTTTAAAACAAGGTTTTCGTAATCCTCGCTAAAATCTATGAGCTGAGAAGCGGTAATTAGTTCTGGAAGGTGCTGTGTGGTCTCCAATCATTTAGTCCAAATTTAGCAGCATGCCGAAGTGCGAATTCTGAGTGGCGTGAAAACAAAGCCACTCGATTAGCCAATCCAAAGTCAAAGTAGTTTAGTACTTTTAGTTATTCAAATATTCGAGAAATATTTACATAAATCTACAGAATTTCATCTAGAAGATGCCAAGAATAATTGAACGAACACTATTTCATTTATGATTTAAAAATTCTAGTTTCTTCACAGAATAGAAACATCATTAAATTATCCTATGCCCGTTTCATATTACGATATTTAGTAGTTTTCAAAACTTGATTACCTATATTGCAGACCAGTGAAGAGAGGATTCTTCCAGATCGCCATTTCACTTATTATTGAATGAGGTTTTCTACACTGAATCAGAAAGTGTAATATACAAAAGGGCGTCCTGGACAGTCATGCAAGTGATGTTACGGTTTTATTAGGAACTTTTACGTTCGAGGAACCGTGTAAGTGGATGAATTAATTTTCATTCTCGAAGGTCGTTCAGTATTTAAGCAGTAATTACTCACCAGCGAAGTCATTCACATACGTTCACACGCGCCAGTAATTATCCCTAAAATTGGCGACCCGAGCTTATAGGATATGTCAGGGCGGAGAAGCTGGTTTCGCGTGAACTCGTTGGGTTGACCACGGCATTACCTAATAATGGCACTACCTAATAACATCTCTCCTCTTCTAAACGCAATTTCATTGCACGTTAGCGGTGGCATTAACACAACGTACAACTGTGAAGTTAGTCATAACCTTAAAGCCCTTTTAGACACATAGCCGCCCATATTAACGTATTCACAAATATCTTAGGATAAAAATGCGTTTCCTTCAGATAATTTATTAATAAGGAAACTTTATGGTTAATAAGAGGAAAATACATGTCATCAAAAATATTACTTAGCTTTGACTTGGTTTGATAGCTTCCACATCATACCTAGCCCAAATTAATATCATTAAACTACATAAATTAGTGTGCTGAGAAGCCCACATCATCAAAACGAACTGTTGTTCGAAAATATTAATAATGCTAATTGTAGATATCAAACTACTTGGCTTGCGCAC
The DNA here is from genome assembly GCA_037158775.1 of Hetaerina titia. Lineage (NCBI taxonomy): Eukaryota > Metazoa > Arthropoda > Insecta > Odonata > Calopterygidae > Hetaerina > Hetaerina titia. Next base: position 53,989,054 of record CM073773.1, read on the forward strand.
AGAGGTATAAATCAGGTTTTTTTTTGGCATGCATGCCATCGTTTGTTTTAATGAGAAACGGACGCGGAAGGTAAAGCAGCCATTTTTCCCCACCGCGAGAACACATGTGGTTAAGAGCCATCCAGTTCACACAAGTGAAAATAATAGGAAACTTTTCTTCCCTATCACGCCTCGGGAAGTGTTGGAAAGCTCAACGTTCGTCCCCTCTGATTGCATAACTGCAGAGCAGTGGGTGCAACGTTCGACGAGCAAGCGCCATGGGGGAAAACAATCTTCTTCCGCTTTCCAGCTCCATGATTAAAATAATTACATTCCGTATGACCACTAGAGCGAATAGAAGTTCTGAGCATTTCGACTAAATGTTTTCCAAAATTTTCTTTCCCACATAAAGAGGCTCTTCGTTCCGGCAAACGTAGCTGCGCCATTAAGTCCCTTCCGGAAATATCTTTCTTTGCGAGTTGTTTGCAACGCCTGTCATGGGATGTTAGGCTAATCTGTGGATTTATTTTTTTCTGGGTTTATAATTTTGACTTAGCAGTCAACCGTATAGTATAATAGTGTTGTTCTCTATAAGTCTACTATATATCTTGTAAATATGGTCCAACTTTGAGATGATATCCGTATAGTTTTGATTGGTTAATTGGAATAGGGTATCGAAATTTGTTTCTCTTCAGAGTTTTCATCTCCTTTAGAAGTGTCCCTGTGAGCAACAATGGAATTTGTCCTTATATGCACAATCTGACCTCAGAGAAAGTAATAATATTACCATTTAAAGAGGAAACATTATTAATTTATATTTTTTTAATAACTATTACCATTTCATAACTCTTAGGTAAATATAAATTTTAATGAAAATGGTTAAATTTACATGACTATCCCAGCAGCATAAAACCCGAGAGAAATGCTTCCCTTTTAATCGTAAATACTTCAATGATTTCCTATAGGTAATAGCTTGATTACGTAACCATTTCCGACAAATACTTTCATCGTAAAATATTTCAAAAGAGCAATAATAGAGCATGCCGAAGATGTCAACTAATACACGAGATTGACGTAGAATAATGTTTGCTATTACAATCATTGCATAATTTCTTGCAAACACTTCATCATATGGAGAATTTATCACTTCATATACATGAAATAAATTTAATGCATATCACTTCACTTTCAATATTCCAAGAGCAAAAATTAAGGAATATAAAAAATACGATCGGAGCTTTCTTTATTACTGCGACTAAGTGTGAAAAAAAATAACTCGAAGTTTTATTTTTTGTTTTAATCTGGTTTTCCAAGAATTTTACACGCAATAAAAAGCTACCTTCATCATTTACCTCGGGTAAAACGTAAAACATTATTACCTACACCTAGTAGGTCAAAAGTTGTTCATATTTGTTCCTCACCAATGCAATAAATAGATTCATAGAAAAATGCAAAAAAAAGCCAAAAACCACAGAAGAGAATACCCTGAGTAGTATAAAATATATATTAGTATAAATATATAGTATACATAGTATAATAGTATATAGTATTAGCGGGTGGCCTAGTGGGTAGAGCGTTGGACTACTGACCGGAGGGTCCCGGGTTCGATTCCCGGGCAAGGCACTTTGGGCACCTGCAGCTCCACCCAAGCTAGTTGATTTTTCGGGTACCAGGTCTTCCTGGGAAACCATAACCGGCACAGGGAAAGGAACTGGCTCCCCTACCCTGATGTGTGAATATTCACACGCCGTCGGGTTTGGTACATGGGTGAGCTCTACCATCACCTACTAAACCGACCTTCGTGTTCTTTGTCGTTTGTTTACTGGGAAATACATTTGGAGATACTTCTTCTATCACTCGAGTCACGGGGAATACCACTGGTGGATATGTCGGTCGATTTGAGCCCGTACTCTGTTCCATTTTGCGGCTGGAACTTCCTCCATTCGCCGCGCTCTCGCCCGAACCTTATCCGCCACTATCCCTTTCGCCTCGCCTTCGACGGCATCCACGCCGCCGCTCTCCACTCCTCATCAAACCTCCTGCCCCGCCCCCACTCTCTCCCGAAAGCGGCGCGCAGACTAGCCAGCGGGAGAGCACCCGCATCCGCCACGGGAGGGGGCGGGATGGATGCCGTGGAACCTTTTCCTTGTTTACACACCGAATCCCTACTTTGCCCGTGACTGTTACTTCGCCGCCGCTCCTCCACACCCTTAATGGCCCATTACCAATCCTCTCATCTTCCATAACGTATTAATACGGATACATAACGCCGTGGGCACCGCTTGTGCGGATTCATTACACCGCTGCGGAATATGGTAAGCACTTGGAAGTTGGACTGCGAGTGAGTCGGTGCCCAATGCTACTCTCGTCGGGTGCGATTCATTTGTTTGATGGGTCAAAGTGGGAATAAATTCTCGCGCCTCGTTTTGTTTAAGCATCTCATTCGAATATTTGAGTACAGCTTACAGGGTACAGCTTACACGTTTCCCTCCGAGATTGAGGCAGGGCATCGAACACCCTGGTAACATCGGTGTTCGTGAGACTCCAGTACCAGGGTTCCTTTTGTCCACGAAGGCAGTCACTATATCAGTCTGCAAACCTCCACTAATACAACACGAAACTCTCTAACCCCTGATTGATAAACATTTTGACCCTATCATGTGTGATCATGTATCTTTCTCTTATCAAAACTTCGGCTTGCCGTTCTATTTAAGCCCTAAAATGAACATTTCTTCTTTCAATGGTCATTCACTTTTCATTCGCAGTATTATAGCTTTGAAAGTAGGTTTTCGGACGGTTCTTAATGATTTTGACGCTCTACATGTGGGAACTTCTTTCGTTTGCCCCCAAACTCTTTCCATCTTCAATTCTTCGTACTTTTTACCAGCATTAATGCCGGTTTAAAAAGCCTACACCATTCTTGCCTCTGACTCGCTCAAGTATTCTTTCTCTAATGGTCTTTAAAAACCTATCAATATTTCCCTTGTCCACTTTTTCTGCCTTATCGAATTTTCCATTAGAAATTCCTCCCTTTGCTCGCTAAAATGTAAAACTTCATCGTTTTGTCAAATACTCCTTACGCACAACTTATTTTCTCCATTCTCCACCGCACCCATTTCTCAAAAGTCTAAAATCTACACCCATCATCTCGCTCTTTTGCACGTAAAATATGAATTTATAATAGGTAATTTATTGTGAATGAAAAAAGATTACCATGTATTTTCCAAAAAAACTGTTTCACTTGGCATTAGTTTCAACGAACAGGCGTCATCCTCAGGTAAAATACGTATACTCACACCTGAGGATGACGCCTATGCGTTGAAACTAGTACAAAATAATAATGTTTTGTGGAAATGAGTATTCTTCTTTTATTCTAAAATGAATTTCCACGTAGTCAAACCTGTTACTTTCAAGGTAATTTCGTTTGTCACAACCAGGGGTGCAGTGAATCATTGGGACACGGAGGTTTATTCATTCGTCATAGAGAGTAGGCCTAACATATAGCTGCATTAAGCAGTAAATTTTATACGTAAGTAAGAGCTCACCCATGTACCAAGCCCGACGGCGTGTGAATATTCACACATCAGGGTAGGGGGGCCAGTTCCTTTCCCTGTGCCGGTTATGGTTTCCCAGGAAGATCTGGTACCCGAAAAATCAACAAGCTTGGGTGGAGCTGCAGGTGCCCAGAGTGCCTTGCCCAGGAATCGAACCCGGGACCCTCCGGTAAGTAGTCCAACGATATATATATATATATATATATATATATATATATATATATATATATATATATCGATGATGCGGAAGTACTCACGACAGCAATATAACTTTTGGACGGCACAATAGAACACAGAATAAAGCAGATAACTCGTAAAAGAATACTCACATTGTAGACTATTTGAGCTTTCGGCCTACTCCGAGGCCTTCTTGAGGTCAGACTGAGAGGTCTTGAGGGGAGAATGTTTGGGGAGGGAAGGGGGGCGGAAGGTTTAGGGACTGCTGGGAAGGGAATTAAAGATGGCGGTTAAGGGTGGGAATTTTAAATGATCGGAAATATAGGATGTATGCGGATTCGCGAGTTCTCACCCCTATGTTGGTGGCTGAATCGGTTAGGGATTCTAGAATTGTTATGTATATATATATATATATATATATATATATATATATATATATATATATATATATATATATACGGTAGGGATTCTAGAATTGTTATATATATATATGCATGTATATATATATATATATATATATATATATATATTTATTTATTTATTCATTCATTCACATGGATACAGAAATAAGGTAAAGGGATAAGAACGCGTATAATAGACGAACAAAGGAATGGTGTGGAAGGTGAAATCGAGTAGATCACAAGCGTAAACAATTTTTCAAGAAGCGAATTGGCATTGGCCAACTCCACCTCCTCTCTTTCCTTCGTTTGAATTATTATTCACATCCGTGAGACTTTCGCGCAATTATTTATTTATATTTTCTTTTAATAAGCAAATTATTCTAACTATAATTATTACGAATGCATGAGAAAGCGAAAAATCCATCACACTTCCCACTCAATGTAGGAAAGGCTTTCCAAATATCTCGACACGGGGGAGGGGAGGAAGAAGTTACAGAATGGGTAATATAGGATGAAAAGTCACTGAATTTTGTATAGCGAACCTGACCAAGGCCATTAAAACACGTATATTCATGCTCCAGCGGGTGGAATGAGTTGCGGTCGAGTGTATGGTAGAAAACATTTATTCAAATTTAAAACATTGCTGGAGCAGAAATGAAAAAAATATGAGGAAATTTTAGGAGAGGTATATACATTTGGTACATGAGTGATTTAAGCGAGATCGGGTGTCAAAAAATATTACATAATGTTGGGAGAGTCCTTAAGGTTTGGATTTGGGATATCAAGCCCCGAATCTGTCCCTATTGGTCACTGGGAGTGGCAATTTTTTTAAGGAAAGAACTATTGGGGTACCACACATAGCCATTGACAAATGTTGAACAGGTTCTCCTCGAGTTGATCAACCAGCTAATTAGTTACCACCGATAGCATTTCATCCATTCTCGAAACGATATACCAGCGCATACACTTGAGCCATCATTATTTTTATCGATGCCATATGCTTCTAGCTTTGCGAGTAGTTTACAATGAAGTATTTTGTCGAAGGCTTTCTTAAAGTGTAGAAAAATCTAGTCCACTGGAACACTGCTCTCTCCCGAAGTAAGAATATCACGAACAAAAAGCGCCAGTTGAGTCTTGCAGGATCATAAAACCGTGCTGATTTTTCATTAATAATTCCTGGTTATCGAGATGTCACACGATCGGACTAGCAACTATATGTTCCATAACCATTCGCGAAATGGATGTGAGGGAAATAGGTCTGTAAATGCTCGGTTCCTTCTTGTCTCCGTTTTTAAATATTGTTGTTACGTTAGTCGTTTTCCAATCCCTAGGAAGCTTTTGATCTACCAGTAATCTAGATACGGCGCAATTTCCATAGCTAGATCCTTAAATATTATTATTATTATTTGGTAATCTACCGTTTAAGGTAGGTTTCTGGATGGACACAACTATCAAATAAACATTTTGTGACTCCCCACCCAGCAAAACTAATCTATATCAGATCCCTATTCATCTCGGTGTACTTCTTTCCTCCCTTCATCCCGTCCAACATCCCTATCCTGTTCCTGCCCTTACCTCGCTTGCCCAACATTCTCCCCTCTATTACTCTCTTCAACATTCCACTACCACTAAATAAGCCTTTCATCCATTTTTCCTGCCTCCATAGGATTTCTCTCAACAAACCCCTCTCCTCACCCACCATTTCCAGTACTTCCTCATTTGTTTTCCTTTCGGTCCATTTCACCTTCTCCATTCTTCTCCACACCCACATTTCAAAAGCCTCCAATCTACGTCTATCCTCCTGCTTCAGCGACCACGTTTCCGCTCCGTACATAGCTACACTCCATATCAGAGTTTTCACGAGTTTTGTCTTAACATCCCTACTCAACGTCCCCGTCATCAACTCCCTCCTCCTTGAGAAAGCCTCCTTGCCTAGCGCAATTCTTCTCCTTACGTCCCTACCACTTTGACCGTATTGGTCCAAAACACTTCCGAGATATGTAAATTGCTCTACCTGCTCTATTTTTTCCCCGCCTATTTTAATATTTAGCTTAGCCTTTTTCTTTCTGGAAAATCGAATAATATTTGTTTTATTAATGTTGATTCTCATCCCGTAATTATCGCACTGAACCTCCAATTCACTCAGCAATGCTTGCAACCCCTTGGCTGACTGAGCAGCTAATGCTATCCTTAAATATACGAGCGGGTATTTCATCGGACTCGGAGGATTTATTAGGCTTCATATTTTTCAACAAATATTCTATTCCATTATACGAGATTTCAATTTTGGGCATCGGTTGACCGGCACGATTTGGTAAGCTATTAGTGGCATTCGGTGATATTATTACGAATCAACTATCTCTTCCAAAGAATTCGGACAAAACCATACAGCTCAGTTCAGCAAACACCAAGTACCAATAGGACCTGTTTTACATTATAATAATATTTTGATTTCAATATAAATAAAAAATCTCTCTCCAAGAAACGGTAATGTCGCATTCATCAATGAAGATAATGATAAAGAGGTTGCTATTCTCTCTTAAAGTATTGTTTATTTATTCGTCTTGGTCCGAAAACAGCACTTTTTGGCCTTTGAATCGGACAAAAATCGCAACAATACAAACACCTTGGCCCTAAGTGGAAAAAATCCCACCTTGATGGGAATCGAGCCCGCGACCGCGATTTTTAATACGTAATACTGTTTGGTTGCGCAGAATTTACATTCATGTGAAATAGTGTGAATTTGCTCAAACGCAATCTCTTGTTGTGGTTTAGAAACAGTGGTATTGGCCATGGACTGAAGAAAGTGGAATTTTAGGCATTTAACTTTACTTTTGACTTAATATCACGGTTTGAAATTTAAACTTAAATTTTAATGTCTACGTGATGTTCCGTGCAAGATATCGGAATGATATCTTCGACGGTATGAGAAATAATGAAAAACGTACAAACAGACATACGCGCATATCAACCCATAGTCTTTAACCCGAAGGCCGGTTTGACGGGTGAGAGTGGTGCTCACCCAGTTTTATGACCCACGGCTTGCTGTGTGAAATCCACCTTTCCAGGGTTCCGCCCACCCGTAAGTGCATTTACTCTAAAATGTGACGTAACTAATGCTGAAAAGAACGTGCGGTGGCGCGGGTCGTTAATTAGCAAATCATCGGTTATTTGGGAACAATGTACGTGACAAAGCCTTAGAATTAATCTCTCCTGTATCGAGTAGTTATCGAATGGCACGCCCGGGGACTAATTAGAACGAGAGACAAGTGGGGCGACCGTACAAGGCGTGGACTGGAGACCTCGCAACCACCGCCACGGGAACCGAGACCCACGCGGAAATTCGCTCTCACCCCCAAGGATAGCGGAGCAAGTGTGAATGCAAGGGTGTGTGCGTGGGAGTTTGTGTAGGGAGGACGGGGGCTCGGGGCGAGAAAGACCGGGGAAGGAGGCAGACGGGGGGTGGGGGGGACAAGCGGACACAACAACCTTGCGCAAAACCCACGACACCGCGCTTTCGTTAGCAATCGGAATAAATTCGTGCTGGAGCGGATGTCGCTCCTTCTGACATTGTTCGTTTTTTCCTCTCTAGCCCACCGATGCGCTAAGACTCATCGGAGTGTTGGGGAGAGGAGAGGGCATCGGTGGGCGCTTACCTGTACGCGGACCGGGTGCGGCCAGCTGAGTCCTCCTCGACCCGTTCGTCCGAGACGGGGGACGAGCTCTCTCTCTCCGGGGACAGGAAGCCGAGGCCGGCCGGTGTGTAAAAAGTCCCGTCCGTGGAAGAGGGAGAGGTAGAGAGGCATACGAGGGAGCGAGTGTACCTTACTCGGTGGGCCTGCTTCGGTGGTTGGTCGGGGGCTCTGGGGCGGCAAGAGCTGCGTGAGAAAACGGACTCTGCGGGGGCAGCGATGCGGGACGCGAACCGATGAAGGAGGAGAAAGGGGACAGAGGATTTTTTTCCCACTCTCTCCGTGGTCGCTCCGTGAAGGATGGTGCACCCGCAACCATCGACCAAGCGCCAGAGTAGAACCCATCTCCGAAAAGTCAAGATAGCTTCCTTCACGGTCGAAAAATATCTGAGAAACACCTTAAAGGCCATTAACTCCGACCAACAGTGATTTCCCAAACTTAATAACGTAAATACTGGTACTTCTTCACTGCGATGAAGCCAAACAAAGGGAGAGACTGAAGTTCACTTGTTCTATGCATATAGAATAATTTATTTATTGATATTAATGTCTCTCAAAACGACTTTGATCGTCAAAACAATGGAACCGTGGTTTATTGAAAAGCAGAACACAGTAAAGACATCGAAACCTAATGATGTAGCAGGATATCGTGGATAAAATGAATTGATACATTGAGAAAGGAAAAGGCTGATAAAAAGGAAAAATTGCGCACCATAAAAAAGCTGAAATCAATGGAGAACACCATTGAAAGAACCATTCAAAAGATATGACTCAACTATGTGTTGGAAGGTCAAGTTTATCCATAGGCAAGCAGAGAGAGAAGGTGATCGGAAGAGCAATCTGCAGAGATCCTGCAAGCCACCAGGAAAACGTGTGGCAAGGGTTGTTGGGTGACCAGCCAAAGGAAGTTAGAGTGACTGAAGAATACTACATATTAGTGATTAAAGTAACTGGTGACTAATTTCAGGGTTAAATAATGATACACGAATTATTTTATTTCATAAAATAAAAAAAAGTTTTTTTTGTAACTACCACTCTTTTAAGTATGGTAAGTGGACGAAATACTTTGTTTACAATACATATCTGGTGCGTATGTTTTACCCTCTATTACGCATGGAGCCAGTGACTTGTAGGGTATTACGTAGCTCTACAGCAACATTAGAGAAAGTATGGAGGGCTACACTCGACCAAACTTCAGGTTGAAATATTGATGATGATATAATATTTCCGTAGTAAACCATAGACATTATTATACGTTGATTATCATTACGACGCCATCCGTTACGACGATATTAATGAAAGTTTTTCAGTTAATATTGAAATTCTGGAACTTAGAAGTTATGTCTTTCTTTATTTTCTTTATTAAGAAACCTATATTACCATATGATGGTATGATTAAATTTAAATGTCACCTTTCTTCATGGCTCTCATTGTTTTTACGTATCTTGTTCTTCTCGATGTAATTTTCAAATAGAGTGGAAATGTTACCTGATCCAACGTACAGATTTATTTTCTCAGGTTTCTGAGAGGCAGGTATGCAGATATACCGCGGTTTAAATCAATGTATATTTAAATGGATGTCAAAGTAACTTGATGTTACGCATTAAAATTATTTTATGTAAGCAATAGTCATGAGGTTACTTGAAATTTTCTGAGCTCTTTTATTTCGAATATATATATATATACTATATATATATATATATATATATATATATATATATATATATATATATATATATATATATATATATATATATTCTACTATCCTTTCCCCTTCTTGTGTCCCGTCTATTTCTTCTTTGGTGGGTGAAACAGCTCCAGAACGCCATCTCTCGGGCAACATCTATCGGAGCACTTTGGCGCTTTATAATATCGCAGATCTCAAAGTAAATTAGGTTTCCTTATTAGCTCAACTGGTAGAGCATCCGCCCGGAAAATGGTAGGTCCGTGGTTCAAATCCCGGATAAGGAAATATTTTTACTTTGCGACCTGCTCAAAACCGCCTTTCCCACCTTTCCTGTGTTGGTCTTTTATGTGTTTTCCTATCCCCTTTCCTTATATGTCTATTTCTATGTGCAAAAATAATATTTGTTCGCCGTATGGCGGGATTTTCAAGTTTGAATATGTATATATATATACATTTGATATATTTGTTTGTATGTATATATATATATATATATATACATACACACTATATACTATATATATATATATTCTTGGAAATGACGCTCTCCGGCGACGCACAAACACACAAACACTAAGACAACAAACACCACACACATAGAAACATAAAAGAAGGACACTTACATTGGATATTTACGTTTCGACGGCACGGCCGTCGTCATCAGAAGGATTTATGTTTCTATGTGTGTGGTGTTTGTTGTCTTAGTGTTTGTGTGTTTATATATATATATATATACATACTATATATATATATATATATATATACATATATTCAAACTTGAAAATCCCGCCATACGGCGAACAAATATTATTTTCGCACATAGGAATAGACATATAATGAAAGGGGATATATATATATAGAGTCTGACCTGAAGAAGGCCTCGGAGTAGGCCGAAAGCTTAAATCATCTATAGTGTGAGTGTCCTTTTACGTGTTATCTGTTTTATTCTGTGTTCTATTGTGCCGTCCAAAAGTTATATATATATATATATATATATATATATATATATATATATATATATATATATATATATATATATATATATATATATATATATATATATATATATATATATAATGTTTTGGAGGGACATGTCCAAACCAATAGGATATTTTCGTCAAAATTCAAGAAAATATTTATCAATTTTAAAAGAAAAAACAAACATTTATCCAGAAAAAAAAAACAATTTTTTTCAAGAGCTCTTGGAAATAGAGTGTTTTCATTTTTTCGCGATGCGGAATCTTCTCGGGAGTGAACACGACCACATCCGTAGACGGTTTGTGTTTACTGAAGTCATAGACCTCTCTCATAGTAAGAAGAAACCTTTCTAACAACTCAAGTACTCTTAGCATGCAGCTTCAGATACACTGTCTATTATAGCCCAGATGTGAACTTAATAGGGCACATTGTTCACAAAACCCAGAATTCTCCAGTTCAGCATAAAACCAATTTTGAACTGTTATCTTTTTATTCCAATGAATTGCATTGTTGACTGAATTGAGCCGACTGAGAAAATTGAGTTGGCGACGCCCTTGTTTTTCGGGCCTCAAGTTGAGGCTCCGAGACCTTATCCGGAAATAAAATAATTTGGATCAAAGTTGGATCATCAGATAAACTCTGACACGTTTCCACAAACGATAAAACGAGCAATGGGCTATTAACATGAGATCCTGGGTTCGATTCCCGATGATACCTTATGCGCCCTCTGCTTCACTTAAGATTTGTGATATTTTCGGGCACTTGATCTTTCGGTTTAACCGAAGGAGGCACAGGAAAAGGACCTGGGCCCCTCCCTGAAGTGTGAATCTGGCACTGTATGTGTTAGGTGAACTCTAATCTCCCATCAAATAAGGCTTTGGGTTGAGTATTGTAGTACGTAAAGAAAACACACATCTTTATTATCGTAATCCCTCAGCGATAGAGGAGAGGTTATTAGTCAGATGGGTATTATTTTGGGTATTATATTTTGGTTCGGATTAATTTTTGTTATACCTCCGATTGCCTTAATACTACAGCCAAAATTTTGCTTGAATTTATTTATGTTAAAAAAACTTGAGCATTGGTTATCATATCGGGCATTTACCTTCCCTTTAAAGCCCCCAAAATTTCAGAGTGTAAGAGGACGTCTCGGTAACTTAAGTGGTTAAAGCACTCGGCCGGATATCGAGGGATCCGGGTTCGAATCCCGGTCAAGGCGAATGATTTTTAATCTCTGAAATGGTTGCATTATAATGCACACATAGCGGGTGACTCCGTTAAAGTTACTGTTACAGTTTCTTGAAATTAATACGTATAGTTTGTCCAGCTAGCTAAAATTATTTGCTCCTCCAAGCTTTGTAAGTGTAGATTGTACAGTGAAAGTCTGTTGTAATTCTAGCTATTTACAAGCCAGCGGTAGTACACAGTGCTTTATAAAATTCAACGCAAAAACTTTTCGTATAAAAACAGTAACTTTGTATTCCACTGATTGATTTAACATGTGTAATCGTGGGTTTTATTACATCGAGACATCTTCTGGTTTGACCCAGACAAAAGTTAGATCTTATAGTATTATCCTTTTGATACATCAGTCTCGGTTGTAAATAATAATGAGTATATTTTTAGCGCAACGGGATTGGAAAGCCAGGAATCCATAGTCTTCCTAGAGTGGGTTAAAATAAAGCTGTTAGTATCAAGAAGTTAACATTTTAATGTCGAATGAAAAAAAAGTCTGGAAATCGCGTATATCATTTTCGGGGCTCATATATCCAAAACCTGGCGATACGTATGACTCTTATCATTCCAGAGGGTAGTGTGGGAGAGAGAGGGAGAATCTTGAAGGGATCCCGCAACAGTTAACTGTTCCGGGGCAAACACGACGGAACCGTGCAGTGTCGAAAGCGACGCTTTATGAACCTCTCGCCATTGAGCGAAATCGTGCCTTGCCGAACATACTCGGAAGGAGTTCATTTCCAGGACGGCGTCTACCTCCCTCTCACAAACACTCTCCTGACAACTCCCTCGCTCCCACACATACACTCTCTTTCCTTCCCACTCTCCACCCCTATCCCACCCGTCTGCTCGCGGGCCTCTGATCTTTTTAAAAGCCCCACTCCTCACCACCCAATTCCCTCCCCCTCCCTCCCACCTCCCCATCCCGCGGTCGCCAACTGCTCCATGGACCATTAAAGGAAAATAGTGCGAACGTGTTTACTCATTCAGACGCCGTCGAAGCTTCCGGCGATTAAATCTGAGGGTGGATTGGGTGTGGGCAGGAGGCGGAGGGCGTTGTGCGAGCGTGCTGGGGAGCTGGGGGAGTTGGGGGAGGGAAGGATGAAGGGTCGCGGGGTAGGAGGAGGGAATGGAGAGGGTGATTTAGGGTGGGCGAGGAGGTGGGGAGACGGTGGATGCGGTATTAGCGCATTGCAGCGGTGCCGACGACGACGGTGGCCGTCCTTGGCGGGGGGAGGAGGGGATGAGTGGGGCAGCAGGGGATGGAGTGGAGCAGAGGGAGGGTGTCGGGTCGCGGGCGGGCGAGGTGTCGGTGAGCACACGCTCTTTCTCGCAATTCCCTCGCGCCCCTCTCCTCGCGAGGCCGAACCGGTGGCGAGTAGATGGGGATCCGGACAACCTCTAAAAGCTCACCGGCCCGCAACGTCCGCACACTTCCATCCTCATTGGTACGCGATCAATTACGATAGGCCTCGTTCGAGTTCATAAGGATTCTTATCCGCAACACCGATATCTAGTACCCAAAAATATTACTCAAAAGAAACGGAATTTATTTTATTAGTTATGACGAAAGTATGACGGACAACGGTCTCAGAAACTATCCATTAAGGTAACACAGCGCATTTTGAATTTTCCCCGGTTATTTGTGAGTGAAATAAGTGATGTAGCTAGAAGTGGAGTAAGGATGTAGCTCAAAAGGAAGAGACGCGGAAATCTGGTCGATCTGGTGGCTAGCGTACTAATTTCCCACCCGAAGGCACCGGTTCGTGTCCCGGCGGTAGCTGGATTTTTCAGTGGTATTTCCACCCCTATATTAGGTGCACTGTGGAGAGCACATCAAGGGGAGTTCGCCGGCCGACATCGGATGGGACGTCTACTCCGCCGCCGGGCTTCTCTAACTCTTTCCCCATTCCCTGGTAATACTGCCTCTGCTTATTAAGTCATCCACTGAAGTTGACGTAAGGGCGGAAATGACATCAGCCGTCACTCGCATTCCCTAGTAGCTATTAAGACTACGTATACATGCAAAACATTCTCTCCTGTTGAAGTTTTTCCTAAATTAAACGTATTATAGGAAAACATTATATTCATATTCCACAAATACTTAGCTTTTAATTTCCTCCTGCCCTATCTTTTGCACTGTGATTACTGGACTGCATATTTCTATGCCTCTGCGTTTGAGCGCTCCCGAAATAGATTATACATTGCAAGATCCGCGACTTCCTCCCTCGTCTTGGCCCCACATTTACAATTTACATCGGGATTTAAGTTCCGAGAAATGATGCAGCACGCTTCAGTGCTGGACGTCCTTTTCAAGCGACCCTCCCGGCAAACTTCGAGTACAAAGCCACCTAAGCACCCTTTCGCTTCCTCCTCTACTCTTGATCATCTGTCAGCCCGCGGCAACCGTTTCCCTCCGTTCAATAATGTCAGGAAAATTTTATCACGAGATGGCCTACATGGGGTGTACTTCCTTCATTTAATTCGACGTTACGAGGTCTTAGTGTGAAAATAAAATCGATAAGTGTGGCCTTCATTCGGTGGAAATGACAAACATTCGATAAAATTTAATTGGTACTTTCCCTTTTTCATAAAACAACTCATGAAACCTGGTTTCAACAGAAAAGAAGGCATTCACACCTGAAGATAAAATTTAAATGTTCAAAACTAAATTGTGCGAATACCAATTTTTATTGAAACTATAAATGATAACATCAATGTTACCTTGGTAATTCGATGAAGTAGGGAATAACGTAATACGAAAATGCCAATTATTGACCGTAAAATTTAAATTGACTATTTATGGAAATCATTCATAGCGTACTAATTTATTATATTTTGTCCTCCGAATTATTTTAGTTCCGTGGTCCCTCTTTAAAATATTTGCAATAGCTATTAGGCTAGGTTTTAATGCTTCTGAGTTACCTATACTCGTTTTACGCAAGCTCAGTTTTGAGATAACTCTTTTTGTTTCATGTTCACCTGTTTTTCTAGAGTAAATTTATTCATTAAAAGAGTAGAAGTTTATATGTTCAATGAAATAAAAGAAAGAGTGAAAGTTCTTTTTGGTTTCCGTAAAAAAATGCAGTAATATAAAATACAATAACATTTTGAAGATCGACGTTTCAATGATTTCTGAATGTCGTCAAGAGGTAATCCTATGAGGTAGTAATTTGGGAACTTTTAGAAAGGATTTCAGTTTTCAATCCCCTCTCAAATTTATGTTCTCAATCGATAGTCTTATTCAACTTGAATGTTACAATGAATCTCCACAACAAGTGAATTTCTATTAGTAAGTTTAATTTGGCATGTCACAAAAATGTTCTATTGAACATGACTTGGAGAGATTGTACGTTTTTTCGTAATATCTGCCAGAAAAATGTGTAAAAGAGATACATAGTATGCGCGCATGAAAATTACAGGTTTACAATAACCAGTCCATGAAAAAAATCGAAATGAACTGAGTAACCGGAAGACAATTAAAGGCGACATTTGTACTTGACTGTGATGGCGAACACTGCGGAGTGTCCCTCGGATACAGTGCACAAACCTTTGCTCTCATAGGTAATCATCTCTGAGGAAAGATATAAATTTCATATTTAATATATTTTTCCTAAGCAAAAATTTTCAATTGAGCGTCTTATTTCAAGCGAGCCTGTCTTTATTTTACACTCAACTTATGAAAAAAACCGGTATGTATTGTAAATATATTGTATAGAGTAGGTGGAACAGTTTATCTATTTCGGAAGTGCTTCTGTCAAATGGTCAAATTTGTTGAGAAATAAGGAGAAGAAGAATTGCGTTAGATCTTTTACGAGGAGGGAGTTGATCACAGGGATTCCTGAATAAAGATGTTAAGATAAGGCTTGTCAAAACCTTGATATGGAGCGTAGTTTTGTGCGGCGAGGAAACATGGTCACTGAAGTAGTCTTACAGTCATATGAACTGTGAGATTGAAAAAGGATGGGTAAGTTGAAGCGGATAGAAAGGAAAACATATGAGGAAGTGTTAGATAAGGTGGAGGGCTAGAGAGGATTTTTGGGAAAAATCCAAAGGAGACAGGGAAAAAATGAATGCAAAGCATATTGATTGGCAGTGAGGTGTTGAAGACAGTGGTAGAGGGGAGAATGTAAGGCAAGCGAGGAAGGAGCAGGAACAGAATAGGGCTGTTGGACGGGATGAAGGGAGGAAGGATGATGCATACTGAATTGAAGATGGAATTATTGTATGGGATGACTGTATTTTGTGTTTAGTTTTGTTAAGAGAGGGAGGGGATTTGTCATTGTACAGTTTGGGGCCTATATCCATTAAAAACCTACCGTAACCGAAATAATACTGATATTAATAGTAATATCAATTTTATCAGATACTTACGACGAATTCATTCCACTTTATTTATTTCTCAATTATTATGAAGAACTAAAGATAATTATGTTTAGTTTGATAGGCTCCAATCAATATATACGCCATATATAGGATTCCTAAACATAAGGTTTCATACCAGTCTCAGGCTACTAATCTGGCGATGAGCAACGAGTATAGAAAGAAAGAAAACACGGCAATTCCACATTTACACTTTATTGAGACTTCTTCTTCTTCTTCTTCTTTATTCAAGTGTGAATAAAGTGTAAATGTGGAATTGCCATGTTTTCTTTCTTTCTATACGATGGAAAAATTCCACATAGTAACGGCTAAAACAGTCTCTTATATGAGTAACGAGATTAAAAAAATATTTTTATGATAACAATGGCAATGTGACAGAATATTTAGGTTAATTAGGAAAGGGAGTCTCACAGAACGATATCTTATATTATTTTGAGGTAGATCATTTCTTGAAAATGTTAACAACTAATAATCAACGACATAAAATCTTAAGAAAGTAATTGTTTTATATGATTTTCTATATCGTTTGCTTCTTTTATGATGATCTGTATTCCGTAGACTAGCTTTTAGCAGCTTTTCTGTCAACTCTTATTTTATTTTTATCATTGCCTTGAGGTTATCAAGCATCAAGTTTAATGTTGCCAAAATGTTCTCTGTATGTTTTGTTCTCAAACTCGGTGGGTATGTGTATTCCTAGCAAATTTTAAGTCCTTCTGTATATTGGTTTTCGCATCGGAGAGGAGCATACATACAGATTTTCAAATCCATTTATGATGATTAATAATGATTGCATGATGGCCATTGTTAGAGTGGAATTTGCGTTATGTTGGTACTTATGTCTCTCACATGTGTCGAAAACTTCGACCATTTGAAATATATTGTAAAATTACAGTATACAATTTTATTCTGAACATTTTAAAGTATAATAAATTGATTAAATCACCATTATTAAGATTTTATGACCTTAAACGAGGTCTGTTAAAAAACTGTCGTGAATTTTGAATTTCCGCGGGTTACGTATGTTTGATTTTTCCTTTTTTTGTGGTGTTATGTTGGCACTAATTCCTCTCACATGGGTCGAAAATTTCGACCATTTTGAATGGTCAGTTAATTTTTGACATCTGTTCTTCTTGGACGTGTTTTGGCTTGTCTTCGATTTTTGCCTTTTCTAAAAAATGGATCAAAGAATCTGTATAAAGTTTTGTGTGAAAAACGAAATTAAGTGCGCTTACGCATTCCAAATGTTGACTGTGGCATATGGAGAAGCTACTTTGGACCGAAGCAATGTTTATCGGTGGTACAATATCTTCTGAGAGGGCCGAGGATGTGTGAACGACGAAGAGTGTGCCGGGCGAACGAGCACGTTCATCAGAATCAACAGACGAAAACATTGATGAAGTTAAGAAAATAGCATTGATCAATCGTCAAGTCACCTTTAGAGAAGTTGCTGAGGACCAAAACATATCGATTGGCACGTGCCATTCGATTTTTACCAATGATTTGGGCATGACACGGGTCGCCGCGAAATTCGTACCAAAAACAGCAACGGATTAACCTTGCTAATTAGGTGTTGGACTCTGTCCGCGACGACCCAAATTTTCTCCAAAGGGTCATAATTGGTGACGAATGGGTTTATGGTTATGACGTGGAAACTAAAGCTCAATCATCTCAATGGAAGCTGCAGCACGAGCCAAGACCTAAAAAAGCGCGCCAAGTTCGGTAGAATGTGAAAGATTTGCTTACAGTTTTCTTCAATTGCAGGGACGTGGAGCACCATAAGTTCTTGCCACGGGGTAGAACGGTAATTATTAATATTACCTGCAATAAAGGTAATATTACCTGCAAATTATGCGCAATTTGCGCGAAGAAATCCGCCACAAACGCCCGGATTTGTAGAATAAGAAAAAATTGGCTTTTGCACCATGACAACGACCCTGCTCACTGATCGTTGCCGAATTTTTGCCAAAAACAACATACTAATGATGCCTCAGGGACCTTATTCCCCAGATCTGGCCCCCAGTGACTTTTTCTTGTTCCCGAAACTGAAGAGGCCCATGAAATACAAATTCTTTGATCCATTTTTTGGAACAGGCGAAAATCGAGGACAAGCCAAAACACGTTCAAACAAAACAGCTTTCAACAATTTACTGAATATTCAAAATGACCGAACTTTTCGGTATAAGTGAGAGACACAAGTGCCAACATAATGCCGCAAAAAAAATAAAAAATCATACATACGTAAATCGTGGAAATTCAAAATTCGTGATACTTTTTGAACAGACCTCGTATTATGCAACCCAGATAAATAACTTTTTTTCAATGAAACGAAGCAGAATTCAAAGACGGCATTGAAGATAGATGCAGGGCATATTGAGCTTTAATGAACTGTTAAGGACTGTGGTAGGTGTAAATATATTGGGCAGTTGATAAAGAGAAAAGAAATGAACAGGCAGAAAATGTTTGGATTAATAGAATGACTTATGTATTGCAGATTCCAGGGTATTTATTTAGTACTGTGTGAGTTGGGTCTTAGAAAGGTAGTAGAGAGTTTGCAGAACATTGGGTTCATCAAAAACCTACCTTGAGCGGTAGATTTAGTTAAAGCCACGCGGGCACTCCCGGTAAACAGTTGCAGGTGTGGGAAAATAGCGTAGTATTGATTAAATATTAAACACCATGGAGAGCTTACTTGTTTATAATCTAGTTTTACTTTCACTCCGGATCGAATAAATGGTCTAACAGCTCCTAAATAGACTTCAGTATGTACGCACTTTGGGGTGTGGTGTTGCTGTTTGCCAGGCATTGAGGGAGCAGCACACCTGCGTACCCTGAGTGTGCATTGTAGTTTATCATGAAGGATTAGACTTTGAGCCATCATGTATTTTTAACCATATAATTTCTTTCTTCATTTGTTCTTCATCCTTCTGCTTTAAAAAAAAAACCTTCGTTCTAGATTCCTTATCATTCCTTATTCCTTCCGACCACCCACGACACGCCTCTTTCACGCAGCACAACTGTCCCCTCCTCTCCCCCACCTCTCTCTCCCCCTCTTAAGTCACATGTGACGAGTGCATGTCGACAGAGGGCGAAATTATCGATCGATCGGTAAATAATGAAAAGGGTCGCCGAGGAAAAAAAAAGAAGTAATTTAAACGCTCGGATGGAGTGAAGGAGGGATTTCGTCCGTGCGCTATTTACTGCGGGCAAACAACTATAAATTACACCGCGCCCGAGATAAAAGGGAGAAAAATAATCCTTCTGAATTACCGACTTTATTCGCAGGAAAAAAAATTGCAATTTCCGAAGTCACATTGAAGTCTCTCTTTCTCTCTCTCACTCTCCCCTCCCTCCTCATCTCCTCCTTGCCTTTCCCTCTCCCTTCCCCCGAGATTCATTAATTGGACTTTGTTTTCTCTTTTTGGGATTCTAGACCACGGGGACGGAATAAGTCTAGCCCATCGACGTTGGAGTCGAAAGAATTTATCTTAGTTCACTGAGCGTGTGGTTGTTTTCATTTTGCGAGATGTGAGGCTGAGGGCATGGACGGAAAACGATGGTTGAATAATCGATTGCTACTTCCCTGCCTTGATCTGCGGCCCAAGCTTAAAAAAGAGCACTTATGGGGGGGGGGGGCTCTCGGGGCGAAGTTTGGCCACGTCTATTGTGTTCCGCGATGGTACTCGTCGCTCGGAGACGAGTGTAACTCTTGAGACTCCAGTCGGGGACGTGAGAGTTTGCAATAGATTGGCGCCGCGGAAGGAGGTGTGCCCGAGAGGTTGCTGGGTGTATGCCGAAAGACGGCGGGCACAAAGTGATTAGGAACTCGGTGCCTAATAAAGAGTCTGTTTGGGAGAGCTTTGGGAATCCGATGGACACTTAACGAGGTTTGGCAAAGGGAAGCGCGGGGTGAGAGGCAGCAAACCGTGAGATGTAGTTCAGGAGCTGCGGTAGTTGCTTAGTTACTTAGAATTGGGGAATAGAATGAGCGTGGCCGGAGAATTCCGAGCACAAATGGAAACAATGATTCACACTCTGCAATTCCGTTTCCAAAAATTATAAAATACTCAGAATTCCACGATTCTAAATCATTCACATCCGCGAGGGTTGCAGTGACTGGATTGCTAAAATACCCACGGTGATATGAAATTTGCTAAACTCCCGTTGACTTAAATATATCATGAATCCTCAAATGACCTCCACTTCCTCTTTTCTCTTTCTAACTGCTGCTATTACCACATATCACAAATTTGCATTTTTTTCAAATCTCTATCTAATTTGCCGCACACTAATCGATCATTTAGATCGAGGAAATAATATAATAAATTTAATCCCCAAACACCCGTAAAAATTTTTACATTTTTCTCCTGAAGACCTAATACCAACATTGTTCGATTGTTTATGAATATACCAAAGTGTATTTAAGTTAAATAAGTAGATATTTAAATCCATTTGCCACTACATGCCTTTACTATTCATTTATTTATTTGGATCTCTCGGTAGGTAAATTTAGAGAAGATTATTCAGCGAATGAAATGAAATACCTAAAAGTATAACGGCTCCATGATAATACTGGGTTAGGATATGAAATGCGTATTTGACTGCGAGTTTACACTTGCTGGTATGCATATTCATCCACTGGAATGAACTCTCGACTTCCTTCTCACAGCAAAAGTAATTTAACGCAGCGAATATAAAAAAAAAACTTTACCGTACCTCACGGCCAAAGTATCTCTTACCAGAGCAATCTTGGAGTTTTGTTTATTATGCGGTAGCACTGGATACTAATTTCAAAATGCAGTTTACTCGTAGTTTCCTGCCTTACTTTGCAGTCCATGGAAAACTTATTAGTTAGTTGGAAAACATCCTATAGACTCTTACACCTTGCTTCCCATGACACGTGTACGCAATACACTTTTGAAGGAACTGCTCCAGTTGGTCACGTAACACAAGTAACAATGATTTGCACATCCAAAAGAATTCATAAATCTTTCCCTAAATATGTAATATAATGGCAATCAAAGTAGATGCGCTCACGGATGAAACATGTTTTCAGCTAAGTTCCTAATACCGTTTACGAGTAACACCACTCAACGTCAGGTATATAATAGTAAGGATACTAAGAGCAGAAGAATATTTGTTCTTCCTAGTTTATCCATGGAATGATACAAAGAGAGGCAAGTCTATGAAGATGGCAAATGCCTTCGACGACGGGATTCCGTTGCTGGAAATTGCTCGACTATAAAAAATGAATTCTTGTAATTATAATAACTATCGCCATTGCCAAATCTGAATCAGTTTAGAACGCCTTGTTTTGATGAGTTTTTCTTCGCATTATTCATATCAATAAATATCTGTCAGAACTATAAAAATCCTCAATAATTTATTCAAATCGAAAATTAACACATTTCTTAATAACTCAACAGTTCGAAATATTTAAGTGTCTTTTAAAGAAGGTGACCCGTTAATTAGTTTTTCTTATTTCTCTGGGGCTAAATGAAACAAGAATAACAAAAACCTACTTTGCTCAACGATTGGCAACAAGCTGCAAGTAAAGCACATGTCTGCAGCTCCTATGCCCTATTTTTTAATGAAGTAAACACGATAGCACAGAAATTATAGAGCAGGGAGCCGTAACCATTGTACTTCCACAAGCGTCGAGATCCTACAAAGGGGCCCGAAACGTACTTCAAATTGGCCTCAATTTTCATTACGCCCCGGCATTAATATGAGATGCCATCACCCCCGCCGCACAAACAGCCCCAGATTAATATTTCCAAGTTTCGTGCGCTCAGGTCTCTTTTCCTTTTATTGCGTTTGTTCTTTTTAGCGTCGCGGGAACATGCCTTATTGGCAAGAGTTGGATGGGGAGAGGAGGGGAGGACGAGGGCGTGGAGAGGGTTGGGGGAGGAGACAGGGAAGAAGAAAGAGTGTGGGGTACGGAGGCGGGTGCGATGGTAGGGTGGAAAGAGATCGGGAAGGATCTGGCGTGGTAGGGGTCGGGGAGATAGGAAACTTAATAAGGGTTCCTCCTATTTGGAGCTTTCATCGGTTGCGGATAAAAAGGTCCATCGGTGAAGAAAATCGCCTCATCCGTGAATCTCCACCTCGTTCCCAAGTCTCTTGGGGAGGGGGGTGGGAAGTGGGGGTTGGGAGGTGGGGGTTAAACGTGTGGTGTGTGTGCGCGTCGGGAAACTCTGTTCCGAAGAAGAACTTTTCGTAGCAGCATCCCGATCTTGCCAGCGCGCCCCTCGTCCCCTCCCATCCTCTCCCAAAAAAGCGAGCCCCCCCCTCCTCCTCATTCTCGCCCTTTTCCCACTCCTCCACTTTGCTTTCCTCAAACAGTGTTGGATATCTCGCCATTCGCCATCGCATACCCCCCTTTTCCCGAACCCATACACCGACCTCCCTCCCGTCTGATCGATAAATTGGTGGAGTTTGTCGGGCGCGGGGTGGAAGGGGATGGCCGAGTATGACCGGGTTTGGGAGGGACCTGGGGGGGTGAGGGAGATACGACTAAGGAGGGGTGACGATGAGGTCGTCGAAAAACTAACGTACCGAAGAGGGCGGAGATGTGACGGACGTTCGACATGCGAGGATGCCCGAGGTTAGAGGGGTGCGTCGCGTGACCGAATTCGGCAGCTTTAGCCCTCGGGAGAAAAGACTGGGTCATCATCCCTGCAGCTGCTGCCATGTGGTGCACTTAGGATTGCATTTGGTTTTTCTGGTGCAGGTATGGACCAAAATTGAAGTGTTTTTGTAATGCATTAAATTTCATCGAGATCGGTTCCATCAATACCACGTTCAACTTGCTGTTTTTTAATTTTTTTCCAATTTCGTGCTTATTTACTATACTAACAAAATGAAAAATACTTTTTTTTAATATGGCTGCAAGTGTACCGCTCAAGTTAATACAAGATGTCTGAAAATTACTTTATCATATACAATGCGTGCGGGGAGAAACTCGGTGGTATTCCTCCATGAATGTAAGGGGGCGGTTTACCCCCCCCCTCACACGCCCTTGCTGCGGTTTTCGGGGTATTATGTAGGTGAATGTAAGGAAGCAAACAGAACTTTGCTGTTCCACATAATTATGTACTTGATTTGTTATACTCGTACATCGATAGAATGTACAATTTTGTACTTTCAATATCTCCCAGAAGATAATACGCAATACCGAACCAGTCAAAAATTAAATATATATTTTGTGGGGCAGCCAAGTTTTTTATTCTTCCATAGCATCACTTTATCATGTTTTAATATCATTAGGGACCAACATTGTTAAAAATTTAAGTACACTTTAAGTAGAGGCCACATACTTGTAATTTGCTACCATCCAGCCAGATGTCGAGTCATAATAATTTTCGTCGAATCTCCTAGGTTAACCAGAAAATGTTATCAGTAGGATGATAGTACCTACAAATAAAACGTATGAAATTTCAACTAATGCAGCAAACCTTTTTTTTCACCTGACATATAAAACTTGGAACAATATAGTCATGCCAACATCAAAATATTCACTATATGACTGGTTTCATTGGGAAGGGTAGCACGGGTAGTGCTCACCTTGTACTCATGAAACGAACCCATTATGTTTGGGAGCCATTTCTTTCCCCTGTGCTGTCTCTGTCTCAACAGAAAGATCTGGTAACCAGAAAATCTACTGGGCTAACTACCTAATGTAAAACTACTAATTATCTACTAGGCTAACTATTTGCTGAAAATGTCCTCACGATGCGTGTATGGTCATTATTCAACTAACAATAAACCATAGGTTCATAGTACTCTCCATGTTTACTCTAGTATCATCCAATGCGAAGGACATCACCACTCAAACTTGGCTTCATATCCATTTCGTGTTATTTCTAGTCAATATTATTCCGACGAGGTCATCAGAGAATATTTTTTTAAGTTTTGAAGAATAAAAGGAAGAGACTGTTCATTGATGGCTACTGTGTAGATGATATCACATTATTTGGCGAATGACCAATCCCAGTAGACTTTTATTTTTGGAATAAACTCCATAAAATATTCATGATAGATGATAAAGTCATTCTTTTAGTATTTTGACATTTCTGTAGTATAAATTAATTTCCGTTAGTAGAGTGTAGGGCCCATTTTTGGGCGTAGAATTTGACAAAACTTCGGTTATACAAATAGGTGCTGGAATCCTTGCGTAAAAATTCTGTCCCAAAAGTATTAGGACTGAGTTGATAAAATTAAAAAATATTTATTGCCAGGATTGATATTTTCACTCAAAATTCTTCGAAGTAGCACCCTTGTGCGTCCACACACCGCTGCCAGCGGGTTTTCCACGCCTCGCCCCACGGCCCGCCTTCTGGAAGGCGGCGCCATGAATACTGTTAAGCTCCTTCCACACTGCCTGTTGTAACAATTCCACCGAGCCGTGGTGACGTCCTTACGGCACGGATTTAATGCGAGGGAAGAGGAAGAAGTCCAATGAGGCATTGTCTTAAAATTATAGTTCCTTATTTACATTGCCGATAAGCTCTTAGCAGATCCGCGTGCGAGTTTCCTTTTGTTCGTGAGAGTTCGTTTCCGAGTGCACTCGCGGAGGTAACTTTGCACCTACCTCTCCTATGCCCATGTTTTCGGTCACAAGTTCATGCACATCAATTTTAGGGATGCCACGTTCATCAGAACCCATGCAAACACGTAAACTGCGATGCTTGTCTAACAAAGCCTTCGCTCTTGCAATATTTTCGTCACTTTTTGTAGTCAAAGGGCGTCCTGAACGTTCGGGGTCTTCAACATCTTCTCTAACCTCCCGAAACAACTTGAGTCACTTGAAAATCCCCACCATACCCATGGTGTTATCACCATAAGCTACCTTGAGCATTTCATGAGTCTCGTTCCCGATTTTGCCCAGTTTAATGCAAAATTTGACGGCGTAGCGCTGTTCCAGTAACCGGTTCATGACGGAGCGTAGCAAGAGCACGTTGTTTCACAAACGTACTATCCTCACTCCGAAAAGACAGCCAACTGCCACCGGCCTCCAGCCTTTCCTGAGACTCCTCTCCCTCGAACCAGGCAGAGAAACTGCCGCCCGTTCGTCCGTATATCCGGGAAAAAAGAAGTCGAACTACTTTTGGGACAGACCTTGTATATGAATACCATAACTGCATGCCAGGTTGTGCATTTCAATTATCTTAAATAATAATTACTACAAAGTCATCTGCGATCAATAAAGTCAAATTTTCCGTGATCTATCGTGTTTAAAAAGCCGTTGAATCTCATCACTGGTCAAGGAATGCTGCTTTTTCTAGTGATTATGCATGGCAATGAGGAAATAGATACATTATTAGGAGTTCAGCTAGAAATAAAACGGCACATTATATTAAGTCTTCCACGAAATTTGAATAAAAGTAATTGTTCCTATCGAATTCATTAATGGGAAATACGGAATTAATTAAATTAAGACCGAAAATGAGTCTGAGAAATGTGCATTAGACTAAGCCTGAGGTGAAACCGAATTAATCAGCTAAAGCAGAGACGAATCCGCGTCCGCAGAAGTGAGTGAATTAAAATTTTCTACATCGTCAAATGATATGACGAAGAACAACAAAATGGGGATATTGTTTTCAGTCGACGAATGTAGTGAGTACCAGTGCCACAACCCCGCTGGTCTGGAACAAACAAATGCCTGAAATGAACTCCGTCGGATGAAAGCGGATGCATCTCAACTGACCTGATGAGTGGAGGCAGGGAGAACTTGTTGCGCGGAGCTTTTTTTCCGCGAATTCTAGCATTTATTTCTCTCGATATTATTTTTCGACCCAGGAACGCTCACGTCAAATACAAAAGCACTCCGAAGCTGACAAAAAACAACTCCCGCTTGTCTGTTTTCCAAAGAAAGGTAATGGAGTTACGCGAATACCAGGCACGGTCGGCTCTAGCCGCAATGCGAGAGCCGTGTGGGCGTAGTCGATTGTTCGGCCTCGCAGGAGCCACCTCACCTTTCCCGTATCCATGACGCTCTAAGGTATGAGCGTGTTTGATCCCGGGTCTCACTAGTGATCCCGAGAATGCTAAAAGAGCATATCCGTGGTGGACTTGAACCCCACATCGCTTTCTCATGGGGTCCTAGTGCCGGATCAACTCAGAATTGGATTCGGCCGGAATATAATTCAATTTTATGTTATCGAATGATTTTTTGAAAGTTTCTTTCAGCATATGATTTAATTTTCTCTTCCTGCCCTTTTGATCCCGTTTCTTTAACATACTTAATAATCTTTGCCATTAAAATACGAATTTGCAATTCTGTCAACTGGAAAATTGTCAGTCTTCAGTTCTGATAACGTCTTGAGTGGCGTTGTATTTAATGTATTTATTTATGATTAGATTTGCCATTTGAATCCTGTTAGGGATTTTACTAGAGGGAATCATCAGGTGAGTGCACGTTAATGAACCTAATCTATTCCATTTTGTTGTTTTTTAAGTTGCTAGTCATTAGTTCCGGTCATATTTAAATCCAGTTGAGATCAATGAGAGTGCTTCAATTTTTTTGGTGATCTATATCCTGAACTTAAGCCTTACAAGTATAATCCGAGGATATTGACATTTTTTCCTATCCTATGATGATTCATAACCCTTTTTTAAATATTGAATTGATTCAATATCTAATAAAACACAGGTATACTGTAATACTGTCTATGCGCACATCGAAATGGAACAGTGCTGAACTTTTGCGGTGATTTCTTGAATATTTCTTGGAGTATTCATTGGACAGAAAGTTAGGAGCGTTTTTGATTTTTTATCGATTTTCCTTAAAATAATAAAAGTTAAATACTTGTTTACCTTCTTTGACTTTTTTTGCTTCTGCTCGCCCCCAGCTAATTGCTAACATTTTATTCCAATGCATTACAACATATGCCAAATAATTTATGCAATTAAGCATTGAATTCTACGAGTTTGATTCTACGTTCTAATTCTCGTATATTCTCAAATAGAAATGTATAGAGTTCAACTTTGAGCATTATAATAATCATTTAAACGTAAATACCTATCTTATTTAAGGTTCCTTGTACAATCTGTGTCCTTTCAACCTTTTAAAGTGCCATGGGAGCCTGGTGAGTGGAGAGTTCGGAACCTCACCAGAGGTTCTCGGGTTCAAATACCATGCGCACCTTTGGAGAAATCTTTTATATTCCAACGGTGATTTTTATTGAAGACCAAAAACGCCGTAGGAAACCTCAGGTGATACAAAAAAGGGAACTGCAACCCCGAACCTGAATGTGAATTTTACACGTTAAAAAGTTTTTGACCGAGTTGAGCTCCACTTTCACCTTTAGAAATGAATATTGCAGTCAATTATTATGATGATGGCTAATTAATTATCTTTTTTTACTTCCCAGAATTTTTCAGGATTTATATGCCAATACTTTTTATCTTTTTTCATGCAATCGAGCCTCTTATCATCCATTTCTTTTTACAAAGTCTTTCTCGCACTCATCACATTTTAAGCAGATTATTTCTTCACAGTAGTGATCAGCTCCACTTCTTTGTCTCTCAATCATATCTGCCCCAGTAACTTCTCCTCTTCTCGAGGACTTAAAACTACATCATTTTGTTACTACTCTCAAGCTCAATATCTTCAACCTGATTGAAACTTACGTCTCAAAAATCTCTGATTTCGATAAGATTCCAAATTACAAATATTTTCCTTAACACTTCTCTTATTCCCTTGCTGGTAGGTGATGCAGGCGGAAATATAGAGTTAAAGGTTTTTTTTTCAGTATATTTTGTAATTGGTACTGAATTTAATGCTGCCGTTGATGAGTCAATACGACCTTTTCCACATTCGCCAGAGGTGTGATTTTCAGCTCAAAAATCAAAAATATATTTAAGGATTCTTTGAAATGCACTTTTGATTAGTGGTCCAAATACATGTTTTTTTTAATATTTCCTATGGAGTGATAACGACTAAAATTCGCAGTAATACTTAATTGAAAGAATTCTCATTTTGAAACATTCGCTAAAATTTCTGTACTGACCAGATCCGATGGAAATTAGTTTTCCTAAATCGAATTACTATGCGCCTGATCAATGAACGTTTCAAATTTAAATTCGTCATTCAGTCTGGTAGATTAATCTCATTTATTCGGGATAATCTCTTCACTTTAATATTTGTATTTACACACTCGACGCGAATCGGCCGCTCCGAGGGATCTATGTTTTAGTCATTCTTCTACAATGGTTTTTAAAATTTTATCCGTTCAGTCTGTCTGATACGTCTCCTTTCATTGAGTTTTCTGATTCTCTGAAGCATTGTTATGAATGTCGTTCGATTTAAATTTAAGAAATAAAACTATATTCTCCATTTTTGCATATTTTCTCCCTTACGTAATCATTGATCATTAAATTTATACAGATAGCAAAGTCTTTATCCAACTGATATTTCTTAATTTGTTATCCAATTCTACCGAACTAATCAAGTGAGTAATGTGCTTTGCAGTTAACCCAAATTATCGCGGGTTCGGTCCCAGCCTCGTCCATTAGCAATTAACAAAATTTGGAGCCTCGAGCACAGAGAAAACTGACGGCAGCCCTTTGGTGACTTTTCAGAAACTGAGGGGCACACCGATCTTCAGGGTCGCTGGAGATAAAAACAAAATTTCAACGATATTAGTGAAAACGCCGAAGTGAGTTATCATCATGAAACCCCGCCGGTGAAAGTCCATGTGAGTGAAGGAAATTAACATAGGCCACGGCGAAACCTTTTTGAGCAGGACTAAAGGCCCGAAGTCATGCGTATGCCCTCGTTAGAAGCGACAGGGAGGGTGTAAATATCCGTCACATGACACGTTAAAATGTAACGAAGCATCTGCGGGGCCAAGTTGACAGGGGTTAGGAAATCATTAGCGGTCAAACGTCCGCCGGCCCCATGCGTTCCCTCAACCCTCTCCGAAAGTTTTATTGTATTGGCGATGCTCGCTATACAAATGAAGCCTGTTATTAATATCGTCAACCTCGATTATGAACCCAGCCTTTCGCGCTCGCTACACATTAAAACACGCAGACGAGGCTGCAGGCCCCGCCAAGTGCCCCACCGCCATTGCATAAATTGGGGCAATTTATTCAGCGCCGGCGTCATTCAGAATTTTACGAGCAGGACGCGGTGGGAATGGAAGAAGTGGGGGTGGGTGGGCGCTAGGGTAAAGGGTTGCGTAGACGGGGAAAGGAATTGTGCTGTGGAGGGCGTGTGTTCCTGTAGGAATGGGAAGTAGAACACCGCTATATTTATATCATGCATTCCAACCAACTTCTTCATCAAGTTCTGCCAACCGAAGTTGTCGGGAAAAAAAGCAATTTTAAGTTCATTGGTTTTGGGGATAACTTTATATCTTAAAAGTAGGGAGCGGAATGAAATGGAGAATAGATCTCGAAATCATTAATTACCTATTTTTTGATTTATCTTGTTTTTCTATTAATCTTGAAATTATAAAAAAAACAAGCGATGAAATCAATCGGCTCGCAAGCCCAATTTTGTTCTTTTATGACGGTGGAAAAGGGCATGGTTCCAGTGGGTATAGTGTTGGACTAATGATCGAAGGATCTGGGTTCGATTTCAGGTTCACGCCCTTGAGCCCGGCGTTACCTCACACAAGCTGTATGATTTTTCGGGTACAAGATCTTCCTGGGAACCTCATATGGCATAGGAAAAAAGAAACAACTTCAGTTTTAATTAGTGAATGTATCACACTCATTTTCTTTGTACTTACAAATGTGAATCCCACTCTATCATAAAACCAACTTTTAGTTGATTACTTTGGCGGTTTATTTTTCCCGGTGGTCTAATATGTCGATTTAATTTTTGATTTGGGGCAATGTAATTGGTGACAGGTTCAAACTTCAACCTCCTTCATTTTTCTTTATGTATGGCTAGGCCAAACTCCGCGAAACTAAAATCACTTCATAGCAGTTTTTCTAGTGTCCTCGTAGTGCTGTCTTTTGACCCAATATTTTAATAATGTACTCTTGCAGTCAACTCCTTTAGTCTATCAAAGGTATTTGTCTTATTACGAATTCTGGTAGGTCAGTGGGATAATTGTTTTGCCCTTATATCAGCGCTCATTCACGTGATTGGGTAGAACGTAATGGGGCATTACGCATAAAATATTACATGAATATAACATGAAAATAAATAAGAAGTAAACAAAATTCCTAATTTGTATAATTCAGGGGTTTAAGGCAAATGTTGCGCTGGCAGGAGATAAATTAGAGTGTGTGCAAGGAAATACTTATCTGTCTCTGAAGCAACATAACGTGGAATGAAAGAAGTTCAACCTCCAAAACTTGTTCGCTAGAGTCAAAAGACAGAGAATAAATGGATTTGTCTATCCATATTTATTAGTTTACCAAATCTAGTAATCTAGTTAATCAAATGTCAACTCACAATATGATTCAAATTATTGAGTAGGAAATGAAGTGTAAAGAAGAATGAAAGAAGAATGGATCATATGGAGCACCTTAAGAAAAAGAAGAACAAGATGGATTGGACGTATCTTGAGGAAGCATATCGGTAAATAATACAATAGAAGGGAAAATGGACGTAAAGGTTCCAAAGGGACGGCAAGAGGCAAATACTCATGTATCACCCAACAAAAGAGGAATGGAGAACAGAAGAGTGACCTATTATTACATGGAATACAGATGAGTGGAATGCTGCAATCAACCAATCTTCAGAATGGAGGACTGATGATGGTTTTTAGGGATCAATGCATATACACCACTTGCCAACTTGTCGTAAAACATGTGAGAGTTTGCTTTGGAGTTTCCTTTCAGTCGTCTAATTTTCGTTATTTTTTTAGGATGCATGGGATGTTGAGTGTTGGTATAGGTGCTTTTGTTTTCAAAGAGCTAAACAATCCTTTTTTATTCTAACAACATTCTAAATAAGTCTAAATAGTCTACAGCCTGAGAGTAATGCCGTTAACTGTAATAATACCAAATGTAATGATGCCAAACAATTGTACTTTTGAAATGGCCTGACGAGATAAAGGAGTAAATAGGAGTAAAGTAGAAGAATACAGGTAAAACAGTGCAAAACAATATTGAGATTTTCGCAATCTGGACACAAGTTTGCAATTTCATAGTGGAACCCTGAACAATGACAAAAGAACCCTGAGAACCGTGATTTAAAATCCCGATGGTATCACTCTGGATACTCGGCAGAACCACAGTTTTATGGCTTTCTATTTACAAAATTAATCTGGGTGTCCAAATTCGAGAAAGCATGAGAAAAAATTGGCTTAGGCCATGTTAGATATACCCCAATTTCATTTTTTTTTACCTTGAACTGTGGCAGAAGTTCGCGTCGAATGACTGCTCGGAGGAAATGTACGAAGAACCAGATAAGGTTAAGGGAAAGGAAGGAGGAGAAAAGAGAGGAACTACGAGCGTTCGTTATATGAAAGCTTGTTCCGTGTTCTTTTAACTCCTCAGAAATACTCATCTCTGGGAATTGTTTGACTTATCTTTCAGCTGAGTCGCAACCAGAAGTTAGGTTTCTCTAAGCAACCCAGCCGGCTGGACATTTATCCCCTACTGACGTCTGCACGGTGAACAACCTTCCTTCCAAATTCATTAGTTTTGAAAGTTCTAAAGCTAAAATCTCAGAGCTGCCACACGGTGAAATGTCACGATATTTTGCGACAGCTGCACGCGGTTGACTTAGTGGATGAGAGCACAGCGGCTAACCTGACCGGCTTAAAATTTCGAGTATGGAATGAAGAGTACGATCGTTAAGCCCTATTAACTCATCCGTACACTCCGGGTTCTCGAATTTGATCCTGCATCGGGCGTGGACGCTGCACCATAATGCGCTGACTATTCGGTATTACAGTGATCTCAGCTACTATCAGCAGTCTCGTCGTTGCTTAAGGGTAAATGAGATCACAATGGTTTGCCCTAGAAATGCATTATACTGTAAAGTCGAGCGACTTACTCGGGCAGTGTGGTGTTCTAGAACGGCAGGACGCTCGGATCTCGCTCGGATGCAGGCCTCACATTATGTGGCTAAGCCCGGGAAAGAATGGCAGTTCCACTTTGAGCCGAATAGATCAGGGAAGATGTGGCAGTCCCGCTTGGCAGCACCGACGAAGCTATGGAAAGGTATAGATCCACGGTAATCAGCGCCTTATAACACCCTTTTTTAGGACACAAATGGTGAATAATACTAGATGTAGTGTGGAAACTAACTCGTTCTCATGACCCAATTGTAAGAATATATCAAAATATACCCAATTCAACTTCCAATCCGAAAGGGATAGATCATTTAGCAAATATGACTACACATATAGCTGCTTGTATGTACCCATTATCTCATAATATAAAGTGTTGAATATAGCGGTCTCTTTTAAAAATTCAATTAAACGGCTGATACTAAAAGGTTTTTCGCGCAGAATATTTGACACATCTCTCTTTATTTCCAGCTTCTTGCGGACAACCCGTTGCTTATCACGTACCGTGAGCAGGTGTCTCCCACTAGAAGGCGAGTCGCAGTCATTCCAACGGTGAGGAATCTTTTCTTCGGTGAAGGTGTATGAATGGGTGAGGTCACAATTCTCTTTTATCAAGCGTGTGGTTGCGACTCTCTCTCTGCGACTGCAGACTGTACCCACAGCTGTCGGAGCGATTTATTGCAAACATTACATGCTATTTTTATTTGCATGAATGAACGAGGTTTACGTCTGTCGTTAACAACTTATCATACTAACCAAAGTAACGGTAGACCTGTTAGATTAGAATTCCATTTTCTTTATCGATCATAGGTCTAAAAAAATACACTGGTGCTTAAGTAACGCAGGTGTGACGAGATGTAATTTACTAATTTTTCATATAGGTTAGGTATGCATAATCAATTTCATAAATCAATGGAGGGGAGGTGATCTGCCACCCATTTCAATTATTGATCGAAGGGGGTGTTTTATAACGCCCGCCCAATTCGACACCAGCGTTTTTCGGACGTTAATAATTGTCACCACCCAATGTTAAGCATCAACTGGCTGCTGATTACATGATCCAAATGTCGGTATAGCGTCTAAAATGGTGGTTGGCAATTTGCAAATCTCCACGGGGAGTTAGAAAGAACAAGCACACACGGGGAGTGGTCGAAAATGTTAAAGAGTTCACAAGGGGAAGGGTGAATAGGATGTTGAAAGGGTCTTTAGGAAGTGTGAGTGTGCTCTCAGGGGAGACGAAAGGGTCTGGGAAAAAGAGGTAAAACGGCATAAGGTCAAGGTCTTTGCAATCGATCCCTCTGGGGTCAGTTTTATATATTTTTTTATTCCACTCCCTTAAAAATCGAATAGAGTTTCGTTTGGGAACTCGACGAGTAAGTCCATGACAACTGTCCCTTTGAAATTAAGCGAACTTATTCACTCTGGCAGCTGGAGTAGTCTCTTTGTTTATTCTTCGCTTTACAACTCGTTGCTCAGCCGTGCACTGCTAAGTTTATGTTTGTCTACGGGTTAGATATTGTAAAAAGAGTGAAGGCTAAATTTAAGCCCTTTCCATTGAAATTTTGTCCACGTAGACTTCAAGCAGTTTCTTTTTTCTTCTCCAGTCCTTTTGTTATTATAGTATATTATATTTTTTGACACTCTATGACTGACCGAATATTTTTTCCACCATTTCTTTTGCGTTGAAAGTGTGATTCGCCATGTCAAGTTTGGGGGAGCCACAGAAAATATCAACTCATAATTTCATGAACGGATAGGTGATTTATTATATATACATTTGTTGAGAGGCTGAAAAATTGGGTAAAATTTCGTGCAGCTGTGGTAGGAGGGGGGGGAAGGGTGGAGAGGAGGAACGATGACGACGAACGAGTGTTGCCTGCCGAAATCAAATTACTGCATCATTTGAAATACCGACGCTGTGATGCTCAACTGCACCACGCCACGGAGGTTCGATAGTGAATCAATTATTTGTTCCCTTCGCCCTGCATTGTTTACGGTTCAGAGTTTGCCGAATGGGAGCCGAAAAAGATTTAATAACATTACAGCACGGACACGAACTCTCGCTTCAGATTTTATCGCGTTTTGTTTTTTTTTACGAATTCCCTATAATCATTGGTCATTTGAGAAAAATATAATTTATCGGTTCCAAGAGAATGAACAAGGTTATTTTTATTTCAATGAAAAAAATAAAACACTCGGGTTTTACTTTCGTAGTGTGGAAAGGAGTTCGTGGGTTTAGCTTTTATCGACAGGGTGTGATGGGTTAGAGTTACAATTTGCATGAAAATTATTCTAAGTATTTTTCAGTTATGCGTTAGACTGTGAAAATATTCATTATTTACAGTTACAAACTTGTGATTAGTATTGATCAGCATGTGTTTAGTCTGACTTAACTCTCAAATCTACAGGAATATAAGCTGCTACATATAATGCAACCTTATATAAAACCTGGAACGGCATTGCAATTAATTTGACTCACCAACACACATGCACTTCTGGGTTGTTCAAATCTAAATTATACACCATTGCTTTATCTTAAAGTTTTTTCCTTCATTGTTCCCATTTGTGATTGATAAAAAAATGTTGCATTAAAATCGCGCTTGCTTCACGACAAGTTTATAATTGTTTTCTAAAACTTTGAATACGTACTTTTATAATACCCCCTCAATGTTCCCTTGTGTAAATCCAGCTAAGTGCATGTTTAATTAGGAAATTCAGAATATGTTTCTCATGTTTAATAGTATGTTTAGTATGTTTAATGTATTACGCGAAAGAATGATTTCATACATATTTTACATGCATTTATATATCGTTTCATAAAGTTAATCATGATTCCTTTAAGTCATCGATCGGGTTATTTGCTCATAAAAAGCTTATAGCACTAAGTTAAATGCTTCTAGGCATAGGTAATTGAACCTGTTGCATTCCTAGAAAATGTTATTTCAGCTAAGTTCATATAAATAATATCCCTCTCTGAAAAAAAACTTTTGCTCAAAAATAATTTTCCAAATGAGAGTTCTAATTCGGGAAACGAAAAAAGTCACAATACGTGTAATCATTATTGAACTTCGCTGTTTGAAATAACATTTAAAAAATGAAATTAATGCACACATTTCTATTTCGACAATTTATGCCTCCAGCTTTTCCAGCATCAATTTATATAGCTTTCAAACTCCTTATTCTCCTTTTATTTTTAATTTCCACTCCCAAATGTTAAATTTCGCGATTTCATGATCTCCAAGGCTCGGCGTCGCAGTGGTGTAATTTTGTTACGCGTGTGTATAAATGCCTGCGAATTGCGTCAAATGATCAGCACGCGTGCAGCACGCCTGTGTCCGAGAGTTAGAATTGAATTTTAAAAGTCATTAGTTTTTTTCTCATGAAGCCACGGGACAGTCGTTCATTTTTTTTAGCGAGGGGAGAACGTTACAACGTCCAGCATCACGGGCCGCTCTAAATACATTTGCGAGTTTTGGCCGATTTCTCCTTTCACATCCCATCCCAGAGGGCGATTTCCATTGGTGGGGAAGAATCCTCTCCTATTCACGCAAAGGCTAAACGACGAGGCCAAAAGGCATTAAAAGATATCATATTTGACATTTTGCACACTTCCTCGACGTTTTCATCCTGCGATAGGCGTCAACGACACAGGTATAACGTTTTTTTTCATCGTTTAGAATAAAATATTACCATTTATGCATATAAACCATAAACACAGTAATCAACCCAAAGGTCGGTTTAGTAGGTGATGGTAGAGCTCACCCATGTACCAAGCCCGACGGCGTGTGAATATTCACACATCAGGGTAGGGGGGCCAGTTCCTTTCCCTGTGCCGGTTATGGTTTCCCAGGAAGATCTGGTACCCGAAAAATCAACTAGCTTGGGTGGAGCTGCAGGTGCCCAAAGTGCCTTTCCCGAGAATCGAAATCGGGACCCTCCGGTCAGTAGTCCAATGCTCTACCCACTAGACCACCGCGACAATTATGCATATACTTCTAGTAAAAATTGATATATTTCTGTTCATATTTGTGGATGGAAATTTATTGATAGTGGCGAAAATTGGTTAATATGAGGTGATTTAATTGATCATCTTTAAAATTCTGAGATTAGTAAAAATTATTTTGTTAGACGGTCAGCCCTACCACCCGCCGATTCGTCTACGAGTTGCAATTACGGAACACTACGAGCGGCCAGAATATTGTCTGCACAGAGCGCCTTCACAATGCCAGCCAATGACGATGCTTAGGCGACGGGGCGCCTCTAGCAATAATTGACGTATCCACGCACTTCTGTACTATTTCTCCCCGCGGGCCTTCAGAGCATGAATTCTCACCATAGCACATCCATAATGCCTTTTGCGCGATTTCTTTTAGAGATGGTGGCCACAGGAAAGAAAATGTCTGATTTTTTATCGTGCGATGGAAGAATGGCTTTCTTTTGAAAATTCCTTTCACACTACCTTGCACTATCATGCATAGTTCTCCTCCGTTGCATTCATACACTGAATGCTCGTCAACTTCAAAGGAAAATTGGGTTTGCAAGTATGTTTCCGGTGAACTGACCCATCAGATGAACTGACTTATCGGAAGGAAAGGAGGTAAATGATTCTAAGAATTAAAGAAGGAAGTAATGCTTTCTTGCACATTAACGTCATTGATACTTCATGAGCGTATCGAGAAGACGAATAACGAGATCAAGGTATGGGAAGAGATGGTTTACGATTTCAAGAAGAGAGGGTGAGCATGTCGCGATTTATGGATGAAATAGCTATAATTGCCGCTACAGAAGAAGACCTAAAAGAGAAGATAGTCACTATAAATAAGGGAATGGAGTAGTTCAATATCAAGTTAACCAAAACAATGAGCAATGTAGTGGTCTGCAGTTAAATTAGAGATGATAATCTCCAAGTAAGGCTAGAAAATGACACACTGGAACGAGTGGAACACTTTTGCTAGTTTGGCACAAGTTACAAAAGAAGCAAGTGGGATAAAAACATGATAGGAATGAGGCAAAGAAGGGTTTTGGTCGGAAAAAACTTCTGATCGCGGCAAATGGAAATGATGACTATAGGATATGTAATTAAAATAAGATTTGAGGGAATATAAATGTGGTTCAAACGAAGAATGATGAAAATAGAAAAAGGATCGATAGAGTAACGAATGAAGAGTTTCTTAGAAGAATAGGTGAAGAGAGAAACTTACGGATGGTATTTCAAAAGAAAAAGAGAAAAATTGACTGGACATATCATGAGACTTGATAGCTTACTGAACGAACATAGAGGGGAAGAATTATGGAGTAATACCATGGATAAACCACGAAAATAAGATGATGGATTATGTCGATGAGAGAGTAAAGAAATTGGCAGGGATCAGGATAGTTTTGAGAGCATCTACAAACAATTCCTCGGGGCGATAAACCTTGTTGATGAGTACTGATTTGAGTGTCTTGGCGACAAAAGAAATTTTTCACGCAACCACGACAATCGATTATGTCTTGCTGACGTTTTAACTTCCGACAAATGACCACTGAATTTAGCACCACTTACAGTTTTAGTTAGGGTTTACAATTTTAGTAAATTTTGCCTATTTTTCAAGTATAATCAAGTCTATCAATAATTTTTATCAATTAGACCAATAATGCACCAGATTTGCTGCTATATGAAAAAAGAGCTCGTGTGTTCGGGGAAAGAAACAACTTCTATAATATGGTAACATAAATTAAAAGTTTAAATTGCCATAATTAACTCCAACAGCACAAGTTACCTTCGCAATGAGAGCACAAGTTTGAGTAAAGTCTGAGATACGTAAAAGTGGTGGTAACCCCTGCCTTAAGATCGCCGTTTATCGAGAGGTTATATTTCAATTTGATAAATAAAATGGGGAAAATCTACTCTGCTTCAATTATTAATTCACAAAACAAAAGTGCAGATATTTATTAATTCGTATTGGGTGAGAAACGTGCTGCTGCTTCCGACTGTTAGAGATTGAGCACGAGTTAGTTTTTATTTTCGACGAGTCTGGAAGTTACCCGCACCTAGCTAAGGTTTTTGTAGATGAATATCCTAAGAGAGTTAGAAAAAGCCTGTCTCTTTTTTGTGTGGATATTTTACATCAACAAGCAATTGGGACTATAATTTATTTCAAGCGCATTTTATGCGTAAACGGAAAAGAAATCTATTTGTAGCAATATTTCGAGTTTTGAAAAGCTGAGTTACACAAATTCCTGTAATTAACTTCAAACTATTATACAATGGGTATTTGTGTCGAAATCCCAAGGAATAGAAATCAATAATAGGGTTGTAACCTTTGTGCCACTAGGGACGGAAAACTGAGCAAATGGGAGATGAAATTGGATTGCTACATCAGGTTTTCGATAGATACAAATATTGCACCAACATGCCGGTGTGCCGCAAAATAATAATGAAAGGTGTACGCATGTACGTATTTCATTAAGAGAAAAATATTGGGATGAATTATTGAGGTCGAGTATACTTATAAATGAACCTAAAAGCCAGTGGTGCAACTTATGACTTCATAGGAATTCAATTAAATTCTAATATAAAGTAAATGTAAATCTTATCTGAGAGGAAAATTTAGCCGCGAATTATTCTGTATTGACTCTTCTTATGCACTAAATTCCAGCTCTAACTTTAGCAGTATTTCGTCGATTTGAGCACATGTGTTTCCCAAAAAGAATCCAAAAAGATGAAAATACTCTAATAAGTAATTTCAAAGGTAAAATCGTATTTATAGCGTCTATTCAGACATTTGGTTTATCAAACTTCCTTATCCCATTTCCTGCAGAAAATATCCAAAAATACGATGCTAAACTTTGACTGAGGTGCTTGTCGGTATTCCATTTGAGCATGACCCATTAATATTTAAGGAAAAACAGCCTCGCCTACTTGACCGATCTTGCGAAAGAGGAATATTCCGAGTGTAAAATAATCGAGGAGACTTTTTCAAATTGGCCTATGCAGCATATTATTTTGATCCACATTTCCGGACACAACTTTAAGAACACTTTTGGAATGACATCTAAAGCAAAACTCTATTGAAATCACACAATTCCATGTTACACGTGTTTCAATAATAAATTTGAAATTTTGCGAAAACATCCTTTAAAAGCAACCTATTAGGAAAAAATATACCAAAGTTAACCTGAATAGAAGAAATGATAGCAGAAGAGTACTCGCTTCGGGCGTTCACTTTCATATCTACACAGAGCTTCCCAAAATTTTGAATTCCAAGTCGATTAGTAATAATTACTTCGAAACTCCCAAAAATCCCCAAGTTTTTAGGAAAGGGATGAGTTTTTATTTTATTCATTTATTGCACTTTCTTTAGATTTAACATTAATACTTAATATTCTGTAAATATGTTAACAACAAAACAATTCATCTTAGCACACGCTATGACGGGTAATCCGGTTGGGATTCTCTTACACAGCGGCGATTCCAATATAGATTAAACTTATTAAAAACATTTTTACATTAAAACAATTTAAAGATTGGCCCTTTTCCGATGACATCAAGGATATAATACGAACCCCAACGTATTACGGTCGAAGGGATCACGAATATAAGACTAGAGACTGCAAGACTGACAGGTTTAAAATGTCATTTTTTCCAAGAACGATAAGGGACCAGAATGCTTGTAGCCGAAATTCCCCAGGACTTAGTTCATTACAATAAGTATTAAGGTACAGGTTAGGGACTTCGCGAGGATATGTATACATGTGTGTATGTATGTTCACTTTCCCGGAAAAGCCACAAACGTGCACAATGAAACTCACTAAATAGTCACAGCAAACACAGAAATCAAAACACACAAAAGAGGGACTCACTAGTTCTCGAATTTTCGGTGGTGCAACCACCTTTCTCAAGAGGAATTAGGAACAGAACTGAGGCAGAAGAGAGCCCGAAAGCAGTGGTAGGAAGGAGAAGGGGGAAAATGGGGGAAAAAAGAGGGGAAAAGAGGGGAAAAGAAAGGAAAAGGGGGAAAAAAGGGGGGGAAAGGCATTCGAGGTGAAGGGTTTGGAGGGGTAGTGTATGGCGCGGGAGTTTTAAAAAAAGGTGGGGATGATATGGAAGTTGTTGGGGGCGGAGGGGGATGAAATTATATGCATAAAGGGGGCAATTAATGTCTAATATTAATGCCTGGGCGATTCCAGGAATCCAAGAGCCAGATGAAAGCTAGCTCTAATGTTTTGAGTTTCAGTGGAGGGTCTGAGTGTGGGAGGGATGCTAAGACGGATACTTTAAAACATTGGTCAAAGGCAGTGCTTAATATTAATATTTATTTTATATATATATAATACGGTATTAATACGGTATTAATTACGGTAATATTTTATATATATAATAATACGGTATTAATAATTAATATTAATACCGTATGTACGGTATTTCGTCATAACATCTTGTTCCTTTAAAGCCCCAAAAATTTCAGAGTGTAAGAGGACGTCTCGGTAGCTTAAATGGTTAAAGCACTCGGCCGGATATCGAGGGATCCGGGTTCGAATCCCGGTCAAGGCGAATGATTTTTACTCTCTGAAATGGTTGCATTATAATGCACACATAGCGGGTGACTCCGTTAAAGTTACTGTTGCAGTTTCTTGAAATTTGTCTAAGGTATGAACAGCCTAAGTGTTTGAAATTTGCTTTATTAACATCGTGGACTGTGGCGCGTCGCGCACGACTACGAATGCCTGTGACATTGTATGTACGGTATTTCGTCATAACATCTTGTTCCTTTAAAGCCCCAAAAATTTCAGAGTGTAAGAGGACGTCTCGGTAGCTTAAATGGTTAAAGCACTCGGCCGGATATCGAGGGATCCGGGTTCGAATCCCGGTCAAGGCGAATGATTTTTACTCTCTGAAATGCTTGCATTATAATGCACACATAGCGGGTGACTCCATTAAAGTTACTGTTGCAGTTTCTTGAAATGTGCCATACATTTCAAAGTTCACATGAAAATTCCAAAAGTCGAATCAGTAAGGCATGGTATGATGTTATTGTATGTGGTAATACTCGGCATAATCATTTCATTGGAAGATGTTTACCAAATTGTTCAGGTATATTAAAATACGAGAGGTTAAGTGAACCTCTTCCTATTAGCTTTGGCTTGGAGACTAACCAGTGGTGTGTCCCGAATGTGATTATCTGATGAATGCTATGAAAATTCATCGATATTCATACACTAGTATTGAAATTCATACTCACCGCTCTCTCAACTCTTATTATTGACTTGACCTCGGTTTCGAACACCTCAACTTTAACCAAGATGATGACAAATGGTCGGCAGCGTGGGAAGGAGGTAGAACATGGAGGTCCTGCTTTGAGTGAATGAACAATCCGTTAATTTTAAGAGGTTTTTAATAAAGATCTTTGGGTGTTAGACCACTAGGATACCAACTAAACGCTTTTGCAGTTTTAGCCCATATATGATGAGAACACATGATACGTATCGACGGTATTTTCTTCAAAATTTCCAATCACTAATGAGCAATCCAAGTGGTCACGCCTGTCACACAATATGTTCTGATTCAGTTGGTCGGGGTAACTCGGAGGGACTATTGAAGATACTCGATACATTATAGTCCATTCCTTGAATTGACCATCTTCTTGATTGTAGTGAAACGCAAATGAGGGAAATGGATGCAGTTTCAGAATAAAGTTAACAGCTTGGGAGTTGGATCATATTTTCAGGCAATTTTGCATCGTTTGATGCTTTGCAATTACATGGCTTTGTGCTCATTAATTATTACAACCGATGAAGCAACTGGCGGAAACGCTTGAAGGTTAAAGCATTCACTATTTTAATCACGAGTGATATGTGGGAAGAATCCTTACGTTGGGGAGTAATGTATCCTACTTGTACATTACTCCCCAACACTTCCATAGTGATTCAAATAGTCGTAATGATTTGCTAAAATATTTTATTTTGGGTAGATAATATTGTTATATTGCAACAAATTGTCTCCAACACATCATTTATGGGAAATACGACTAATTAAACCGAACGAAAACTAAGTTTGTCAATGGTCTTACTCAGGAAAATGTTACAATCAGAAACTTTATTTCACAATGAAATGGAATAGCACATGATTAAATACTTGATGAATATCGGAGGAGTGTGGTGGCAATAGCACAGATGAAGATGGATGGCCATCCCTTTTACCTTAAGCAAAAATAATATTCAACTTGTATGTGAAGCATTCCTTTCACAATTCCGAATTTCAATCAGATGGCAATTAAAACCGTTGATCTGCCGAATAAGGCATCATCTCGATAAAATTAATGATTTTCAAGATGATTAATTTAAAGACTTAACTGAATTTCTTTTTAC
This sequence comes from Hetaerina titia, assembly GCA_037158775.1. Taxonomy (NCBI): domain Eukaryota; kingdom Metazoa; phylum Arthropoda; class Insecta; order Odonata; family Calopterygidae; genus Hetaerina; species Hetaerina titia. The sequence goes on from CM073773.1 coordinate 54,031,465, forward strand.
GGAGTGGTTTCCAAAAGTAATGATTTTCTTAAGTAATTTATTTAACGGATTTGCACAAACACTTAAAATTCTTCTTTTTATCGAAGTACGCCTGTATTTTAAATGTTAATAAAAGATGTATGGAACATTTTTATAGTGTTGGTAAAAACATCTGCGCTGTGCTTGGGTGGAGAAAAAAATGTGCTAGTTTTTTGTTTATCTACGTCTATGTTCGTGAACATATTTCCTTTGTGCTGATATGAGTGGGGCGGTGAGGTGAATTTTCATTGCTTCGGTTTCTTATGCCAGCTTGACAAGTAAGATATTCAATTCACTCCCGTACTAACTTAAGGGTCGTGTGTTCGAATACCGCCTCGTTCAAATATGTTGCAGTGGATTTTTCCAATTTTGAATTGAAATAACAGTGAGACATTAGCCAACGGGTGATCGTTTGATGGGACATGGTTTGTTTATGTATTCGCTACACTATAGGGACTACAGTGCTTTTTCGTACTCCCCAAAAGTCGAACATATCTCTTCATCGTCCTATCATAAAAAAATCTATTACCATCAGGCCTTGACCATCCCGTGCTTTACCATCCCATCAAATGCTTTAAATCTTCAAATCTAGCTGGATGAAATATAGCTATTTTTTAAATCGCTGTCAACGTCATTACTTGGGAGATCCTAAAGAAAAAGATCGTTTGGATTTGTGTCGTAAGATGAAATATCGTTAACATACATATTGCTTTACTGAAAATGTATGGCGCTCGTGAAAGTAAAACGAAGTTCTTTTTCGCATTTTATTTTTTCAGCTTTTTGTAATTTTCAGACTATCCCCAAAAACCTGGTATATTTCATAGTATGTTGAACATCAATTTCAAACATTTTGACTAAGTAACTAATTATTTATTTCCACGCAAGGCAATAATATTTTTTGTTCCCTTCCGTGGATACAAAGACATTTTTACCATTTATTCTACATCATGCATTAGAAAATTGATGGTACTTTATGAATAGAATTGTCTGAGGCGTCACTTTGTGGAAGCGATTCATATCGGAAAAGAAAGAAATACTTAGTTGTTCCACATATATTTTTATTAATACGACCTAGGTTTCGACTTACAAAGACCACCTGAAGATGACTTTGTAAGTCGAAACCTAGGTCGTATTAATAAAAATATATGTGGAACAACTAAGTATTTCTTTCTTTTCCGGTACTTTATGAATTATAAATTAGAGTATGACCAGAACTGATTTGGGAAATTTCCGATTCACAAGAGAGAAGTTCCCGACGAGTATGGCTAAAATCTTACCACGTATGGACAGGTATTTTTTCGCGTTCTTTTATTTATAAAATATTGTATTTATATATATTATATTGTATTTATGCTAACTCATATTGCGGGATAATATTTTTATCAAGCTTGAATATGAATTTGGCCTCTGTTGGTTTCATCTTTGTATATTCCTTCGTATAATTCCGCGGCAAATTTAGCATATTTTACTGTTAATTGAAGTGCTTATTTGAAGTGATTTCTGTCTATTTGCAATAGATTTTTCTTTGCAATTAATTACCTTATGGCAAATGAATTAGTTCCATTATTAAATACTAAAAATATAAATAATCATATAAAAATATTATTCCATTAGGAAAATATTTAATAATTTTTGGAAACTGAATGAACGCAAAGCAAACTTTTTCCATCACATCTTATGTCTAAAGCATTTAACTCTGAATATAAAATTCCGATTTGATTCGGTAAAACTAATTCAAGAAAGGCTGGAGATGTTACTGTTGGTCTTATTCTCTGATTCATATGACGGGAGAAGCATGATTGAATATTGTCGATATTCTGATAATTGTTTCCTGAATGAATGTTTATAATATATATATATATATAATAATGTTTCCTGAATGAATGTTTATAATATATATATATTATACCGGCACAGGGAAAGGAACTGGCCCCCCTACCCTGATGTGTGAATATTCACACGCCGTCGGGCTTGGTACACGGGTGAGGCACCTACTAAACTATATATAAACCATAAACCACAGTAATCAACCCGAAGGTCGGTTTAGTAGGTGATGGTAGAGCTCACCCATGTACCAAGCCCGACGGCGTGTGAATATTCACACATCAGGGTAGGGGGGCCAGTTCCTTTCCCTGTGCCGGTTATGGTTTCCCAGGAAGATCTGGTACCCGAAAAATCAACTAGCTTGGGTGGAGCTGCAGGTGCCCAAAGTGCCTTGCCCGGGAATCGAACCCGGGACCCTCCGGTCAGTAGTCCAACGCTCTACCCACTAGACCACCGCGAATATATATATATATATATATATATATATATATATATATATATATATATATAATAGCTAATCTTAAAAACCCTTGGGCTCATAAATAGACTTATGCTTTTGCATATGTTGCTATAAGTTGCTTATGAAACTCTTCGGACTCCCTACTTTATAGCCTCTGCGCAACAAAATGGACCCACTTGCCGATATTTTTGGTGTTATTGTAATCGATTTGGGGAAATAGGTCTAAATTATCCCATAGACACCAATCCGTTTCCTTGTATTTTAAGCCTATTACGAGTGCTACTCCATTTTTGTACCGCATTTTCTATAAATGTTACCCAATCCTTTTTTCCCAGTGATTCTTTGGAATTATCTTCAAACAGCATTAGCAGCAGCAGCAGCGCTTTTAGTGAGGATTATTTTGCTATTTAAATTAGGGAACCAATTTTTAAGTATTAGGGTGTTATGAAATGCGTCAAACTTCACCCTGATCTGGAAATTTAAGATATACTTAGTTCCAATAGTTATTTAAGAATATTTTTTCTACAATTTTCCGGAAAAGTTCCCGAAGACTTTAAGAGATGGTTCCCAGAGGGTTTATTTGTATGAAAGGTTACTGAGCGAGACCTCGTCGGGAATTAGGGCGAATAATTTTAACGAGCGCAGTGAGCTTGGCAAAACTTGACGCATGTAATCATCCGCCGCTATATTATGCTGTGGCGTGAAAAATTTTCTTTCGGCAGGTGCTAAACCTAATCTCAACCACGAGGGTACTGCCTTTGATAGTCAACAGCTTCCAGTCTTAAATCATAGCTGCTAATTTCCCAAATTGTGTTCAACTCTCAGCTTTCATGGATAAGCGCTTTCTGGAACGAAACATTTCGAGAGCCAAGGGAAAAGGTAATTATTGTCCGAAAATATCAGTCTTCCGCTAACGGAAGCACTGAATCCTCGTCATTCCTTTCAAATTCTGCAGGAATCAGTTCTAGCCTCTATGACTCCCGCTTTTATTAAGTGATTTACGGCGACTGCGAAATGGTTTCTCCGTTTTTTTTTTCGCTTAATTAGATTGTAATGGCGTCGTACGTCTCGAGGCGATGATTTACTGCCTGCTTGTTGTGAAGCAGCTCGCTTTCGTCGCGGGATCCGCCCAAACGACCCGCCACCATTCGATCGCGGCGCCGGCTAAAGCCAACCGGCCCGTGAATTCGTTTGTTTTCCACTACGATAAGAAGCATCAGGGCGAAGGCGAGGGTGAAGATAGGGTACGTGCGGTGGTTCCGAATCCGCGGTAGTCGGGCGCGCCAAAAGAGTATCAAACCACTTGAGGGGAAATTGTACAATAACAGTGACGCCCACGCATTAATGTCTCATTCATCCGAGTTTCATGTGGTGAGTTTTTTTTTTTAATTTCCCAAAAGTTTATCTTACGCTTTAATGAATTTGTTAGCTTTGCCATTTTCTGACTTCGTGACTAAAATCGAATTGCTACAAAATCCTGCCTAAGATATAATCGCAAGGGTCTTTGAGATATTCCCAAGCAGTAAGTAGGTTTTTCGTCTTAGACGCATCACAGCAATGGACGTGGATACAATTTATAAAAACAAAAGGTATAAATGGAAACACATATGTAGCAACTGAAACGTTTTCCTTACATAATATGAAGTCCAGCAATATTTTATTTAATTGACTAGAAAACCATGCAGAATTTTTGTATGTTAAGCAACTCCGAACCCAAACCAGAAAGTCTATAACATTCTCCGTCAATTTCATGACCACCTTCTACAGACTCGAATGAATCCTTTGGAAAAATTCCTTCTAAACAACGTATTCCTTCCACGTTTTTCAGTTTCCATTTTTCAGAGAGGTGTGATCACTATGCATTAAAGTTCAAACACTTACATTTCTGACGCATTCAAGCTGCGTAATTTATATTTCAGATAAGAAAGGTATACAAGATCTCGATTTAGCGTTAATGCACGCGTTTCGCTCATGTGATTCATTCCCTTGACGAAATGTGGATCGTATTTGCGCACTAAAGTAACTTGCTGGGTTCCATTTTATACCTCCTTGAAGTGAAAGATCCATAGGTTTATTTCTGAAAGCCTGAAATTATTTAAATATACAAGGAACGTAGCTACGGTCGTGAATCAATGTAAACAAAAAAATGCGGAGACCGTAGACTTGAGTTTACGGTCTCGACAATTTTTTTGTTTACACTGAAATAATTGTACAATTTCCTGAGATTTTGTTAAATTTGAATTTTTAACTAAAAAATTCATTGATTTTCTGCATTGCAGCTCATTTGATGCTGAGTTATCCTTTATAAATATGATTTCATAACTAAAAAATAACTGGTCACTTAAATATTTTGAACAACATATGTTCGTGAAGGACTGCATATTGTATTCATTAGGGATGGTTTTAAAGGGGAAATTTTTGCATTTCGTGTAGTTTTCTATTATTTTCTTATTATTTAAGTTTCACTTCAGATTATCAGAGACTTTATCACGCTATCAAAGAGGATCCTTCGTTTGCACATCATAAAATAACCTTAGATATAAACAGTTTTATTCTATTTTACAGGTGATGTCCTAACACCCCCCGCCAAGCGCCCTTGCGGCGGATTACGGGGCATTTTGTCGATGTAAACGTAGAAGCAGTTAATCTCATTTTCAGTAAATTCCACTCTCGGTTCAAAACATGTCTAACCTTTTAACGACAATCAACTACTAATTAGCGTGTTTGTAACTCATTTTGAGCTTTTGCGTGTGGATTATCTGAATATGATATGCTCTGCGGCGCGGCCATCATTGGTCTCTTGGAGGGAAGCATCGCCGTTCCCTGAGACCATCACGCGAATATTCAGCCACTGTTGGTCATCAACCTCTTAAGCCTCAAATAACATTCGAGGACGAAATATTTGGTGCGTTTAATGCATTATGTAAAAATAATCTCTCGAAAAGGCATGTTTCCATCTTTTTACGTGGCGGTACTTATTCATATCACCGGAATAGGGACTTTTCAGCTTGTAAAAAATTTAGTACTCAATTGATTTTCAAATAGTCATTTTCATTAAAATTCCCTCCATCAAATTTTTTCGTGTTATTCTAAAGTGCGGAAGAATTTTAATTGATTGCATGAGTAATTAGTCTATTGGATGATATTGCGCGGAGGTTAAAGGCTAATTCATCATAATAGTGGTCAGTTCTATGAAGAGTGATGCCTTTCTTGTGGCGTAACAGGCGGTGTTTTTGGATATTACTCGCGATATTCTACAACAGTTTAGTCTACATCAGAAATTAAATTGGACTACGGTGTCCGTTGATTCCATCATTCTCTTCGAACACCTTCCTTCAATCCGCGCGAGTAAGCGCTATAAGAATCACAACCCTGAGTTTTCCATTTTCACACATAAAAATTTTAAATGTGGACAGCCTAAGAGGTGAACGTAGCTCCCAAGCGTCGGAAAAAACTCGACCGAAGACGAGGCGGAGATGCGAGAGGAAAAAAGGAGACGTGCTGAAGCAATGGGAGAGGAATGGAGGGCAGATAAAAAGAATAATGGCGTTTCTGCTCCGCCAAGCAGCGTTTGCGAAGAACGCCTTGTTGCCTGGTGATAAACCGTTGAAAAGAATCTCCTTCGTCTTTTCCTCGAAGGAGCGAAGAATATCGATGCCTTGGAGGCATCGATCTTGAAAGACTAGACGGGGTAACGGATTTCCGATTTCTCATTGGCAACACTTACTTTTCCATTAGAAAACGTTTTAACCTTCAAAAATTTTCTTCTTTGCTAATACTGGAAGTCGTCGTAAACTGCCATGTACACTGACTAATATATCAATTTCTAACTCCGTAAGTTTGGAGAGGGCTTGAACTCTAAGGCTCCTTCATTATTGTAAAATAATTAAAAACAATTGCAGATTCAGCACTATTATTAATATCAATGTTAATTAAAAATTAATTAATAAGTGATGCCGTGGATATTAACATCAAATTGTGTAATGTATCTTACCGAGTGTTAAATATCATAAACCTTTTTCAGAGGTGCGTCATGTCTAGTAAAAAATGTGTTATTTGAACAATTGTTCATTAAATTTAAACCTATTTCTTCAATTTTTATACAGACGAATTTATTTTGTACAAGATAAGATTTGTTCGTCAAAGGGGTGGCAAAGTCGAACTAAAAATTTGTTCAGTGGCGTCTGCCCTAGTTTTCACTCAGAAAAATTTTGTAGTGATTGAATTTTCTGGTAGGTATCTCGTTGTAGATCCATACGTTATCGAATAAATTTGGAGTGAAGCTTTATTAAAGTGTAAGAATCAAGTGACATTAATGTTTACATAATCGCCACCTTCAGTTTTGGGGATCTTCCAAGGCGAAATGTACTTTTGTTATTCTGTAGTGAAGTATCTACATACTGTATTCGCCTACGTATTGCCTTGCACATGTTACTGAGACTTGAATTGACACGTGTTTCACATTACTGATTTCTTTGTGCCATTGTAATTCATTGATATAACCTTTGGTTCCAATTTTTTTTATTAATGCGGAGGTTGGAATATTCTTATCGAAACGCATTCGAGTCTCGCTTTGTAGCCGAATGTGAATTAGCATTCGCTGCGTCATTATCTTGGACATTAACATGCTTTCAGAAGAGTATCATAAGTATCAATCATGGGAATAAATATGTGCAGTGAAAACATCAATATCGAACGACTTATCAATCGTAAAATTTAATGCAGATGTGAACAAAAAGGTCTATAGCAATATAAAATAGCTCTGAAAGTTCGATTGAAATAATTTGAAGTTCTAAACATGTATGATATTGTATTCTAATGATGTTTCTCAAATAATTGACAAAATATTAGTATGAGAGAATGAGTGTGAGGATATGATATTTGTTCTGATTAAAATATACTGAATAACAAATAATACGAATTGCATTCTATTGCCATTTCCAAGCTCTTTCCATCCTGATTAATGCCAAATGCATGTGGTCACCCCAAAGTGCAATGGTAACGAAAGTAAATCATCTATCTTTCGCAGTAGTAAATCTCCTTTCTTCCCCGAAAGCGCGCCTTATATTAAGGGAGACTTCATAAGGTATTCGCACGTTAGTGTCCTCCTACGCTACGTGCCCTCGCATGTATTTGCTGATACGACGGTGCTCTTCCTTCAGTGCCTTCAAAATTTCCAAGCAGGCGTAAGGAACAAAAAAATCGAATCGTTTCGAGAGAGAGAGAGAGAAAGGGGCAAAAACCGAAGCCACCGATGCGTGGTAGTTTTTAGGCATCACAGCATCGCCCGCCACCCTCCATTCCTCACCCAAAAATCTCTTTCCCTTTCCTTTCCCATCCCATTCTCCCCCCTCGCCGACCCATTACATCCATTTTTACCCCTTTCCACATCTCCCGCAGCCCTTTGGCATACCCCATCCCATACCGGCACCGTTTCCGCCCTCGCCCTCTCCTTCCCCACACCCCGCCCGCCACCTTCCGAAACCAACCCTCACCTCCTCCCACCCTTCCCCTCCCCCGCTGTCTCTCTTACCGTACGTGACAGGATGCTCCGGCGGCGTAGAACGCCAGCCGCACCGCTGCCTCTTTCTCTATTTCCCCTCCTCCTCTACTTCCCTCCGCCAACACTCTCCCGCACTCGCTATCTCCATCTCTTTTCCATTGCCTCGCTGAGTTCCAAACGGAACGCTAAGGTCGGTTGCCGAAGCCAGTGATGTGAAGGAGATGGAGGAAGGAGAGCGGGATTGAGAAGGGGGGGGGATAAAAAAGAGCCGGGCGGGGAAGGTGGGGGTGGGGGGGGTGAGGTGGAGGATTCCGACCTCACGATGCACGGAAGAGATAATAGAG